>MKYW01000183.1:112706-155369 GCA_015776835.1 Aphidius ervi | reverse complement strand
GTGTCAAATCTTTCCAAATTTTCCTTCATTTTCTCATAAATATCAGGGACTTGGAAACTTAAAATGAGTGAATCTGTATCCATATAAAGTGCTTTGACATCATTGTGATTGGATTTTTTTATGATATTATCATAATAAAATTCATAAATCCAGATTTTTAAAAGATCTAGTATTGTAAACCCTGAATAAATTGGCTTATTGAAAATTATTTTTACTCTTGACATTTCAATAATTGCAATGTCATCTTTATAAATTGAGCAGCTGTGAAAATTTGGTTTTGCCCCTAGTGATTTTGCTCCATAGCGACCTTCCCATTTTGTCACTTTTTTAACATCTTTTTCTTTTCTTACATTTTGCATTGTTTTACCATACACACTGTTGTTCATCAGTTTGAAGAAATTTTTGCCAAAATCTGTGGTCGCTTGCTGACGCATACCAGTATTGAGATCAATATATTTTTTCGGATATGAGCTTTGTTTAAATTTCAATATACGATGAATTTTGTTCAACTTCATGCCAAGACCCAAATATAGTTTTAATCTTCTATAATGTATGACATAACTTTTTTTCGCAAATACAGTTGTCATTAATTTCGATCGTTTTGAATTTGGTGCTGTGAATTGCTCTGGACACAACGGTAAATCTTTATGCCATTCATGTAAATATTTTAGATAATCCAAGTCAACCTCTAAGATATATCCAATTTCAGCTTCATCAGATATATTTGTCACATCAATATTTAAATTATGTTCCCAATGGAAACCTCCATAAGGCAAATGTTGACTCATGCCAGCACCATATAAATTATTTACATCAAAATACATGATGTATGATTCTTCTTCTTCTCGATTGTATTTTTCACCCATATACCGATTGTTGGCTTTTGCGTATCGATTCATGCATTGCGCAACACCACCTCGAATTCCTTTCTCAATGAAAAGATGCATTGCTGGATTCGTCAAAAGTTCAAGTTTCACTCCTATATATTTTAACATTGCATCAAATGCTAGACCTGGTGCAGTAAAATAATGAAGTGCATCTAGACTGTATGTTGATAAACAGCTCAAACGAAAATTTTCAAAAATATCAGCCAACAAAAGCACATCAGTTTTTAAATATAAATCTGAATATTCGCCCAATGTCTTTATTTCAAATTTTTCCCAAATATTTTTGGCATGTTCAGAGACGGCATTTGAGATGTCAGAATTATTTAGTTTTGAGAAAAATTCTTTTTTTGGTGGTAGAGTTGTTTCAGTTAATTTTTTCCATGAGTCAATATATTCGTATGGAAATACTCCTTTTCTACACAATAAATCAAAGTATTCGCTATTGTATTCACTACGTATTATAATTTTTTGATCATTGCTCAAATCAGCTGATAATCTATCAACACTACTAGACGTAAATCTAAATGAGTCAATGAATCTTAAACTTACAACAGTATTATCCACTTTTTTCGTGAATGAAATGTATTTTTCTTTGTTTATTGGTAGTATGTGTATTTGACCCTCGAATGCCTTGCAAAGTTCTTGTATTAAAAAGTGTGAGTCGTATCCTGATAAGTTGTGCATGACTACAGGTATGTTGTCAGGCTTTTTATTATTGATATTGCATCTAGCATGAGCTGGACCTCGATATTTTCCGCTGAAATGATCGTGATCATGATGCTTAACGTCTTGCTCCAAGAAAATCTCCTCACATATATGACATATTGTTGCATTTTGAAATTCGTGGTCCTGTTGCACAGTCAATTTTCCCATTGGTATTGGATTTGAAAGTATATCATTGACCTGGTGTGCTAATTTTTCCAATTCTTCAATAAACTATTCAATACAGTTTTCACTACGATTCATTCTGTAGAATGATAATGTATTATTATAGGTACATTTTACATAGTACGCAGCACTGTGTGGAATATGTTCTTCAGAGTTGGTATTATCAATTGGTTTTAAAATACTCTAATTCGGCATAGACGACAAAAGGTACAAGTTCTCTGTATCGATGATTTTTAAATTTCAGTATATTGGCATCTCCTTTTGGCATAATCATCCGTGCATGATTAATTTGACAACAGTCAGCCAAATGTCTATCCAAATAGAGCTCTGACGAAAAATGATTTAGACATCTATCACATATATATAAACGACCATTTCTCTTATTCACTTGTGAACTGACGAGACGTGATAAATTTTTGATCAATGCAAAATGGAAAATTTTTTTTCCTTTTTTCTGTTTTTGAATATAATTTTCATATTCTTCATCAACTTCCATATTATTGTCATCATCGTCATCATCATCATCCTCATCGTCGTCAGCCGAAAAACATTCATCATCAAAAATACTGTCATTTTTATAATTGGCATTTTTTTTTTTTTTTTCATTATCATTTTCGTTATTATCGACTGCCAACAGATGAATCGTTTCTCTATTACTGATATTATCACTCAAAAATATAGGAGCAATAATACTCTTTTTTGAATTGCTGGAAACTATTGCGTGACATTTATTTTCAAATTGTTGAGTTTTTCAAATTTTGGTATGTCTCGCAGCTTCATTGGAAAAGATATTTCATCATATGATAACACTGTACTGAAATGTGTATATGAACTCACACGACAAGAATTTTCTTGTACAAAGTGCGAAGCTGCAGTCACAGGATGTAAAGCTGCAGTTACACACCACAAAAAACAAAAATAATCTTTATTTTCTATATTCAAAACTGCTCTTTTTTCTTTTATATCATCAGGCATCTGTACAAATGTCGAATCATCACCACGCAACGGTTGATATTTGCATACAGTGAAGATAATGCTCTGAATTTTTTTTAAACTCCAGTCGGAAATACCAAGATTGAACTCCTCTATTTTCTTTAATAATGGATCGAAAAAATGTTCATCGAACCAGTCATCGAGATTTGTTGTTGGCGATATAACAGCATTTTTCGTATTAAATGATTTAATTTCTCTGACTTCTTTGTCATCTTTCAAAACCTCATATTCACAATGTAAACATGAATTGATCTTGAGATTAATTTTTTTTTTCAGAAAAGTTGTAGCGAGATAGTATGCTTCTGCGCATATTTGATGTCTCCCACCACATTGACCTGTCATGCGACATAGTCAATGAGGTGTGTTACCTGTATATATATGTATGTGTAACAGAAACACTCTCTTCCTTCTTACGCTTCTAGTCCGGCCACCAAGCAAAACGGTGCGACCGGAGCTATACTTGTAAAGTTGTATTGGAGATGTGGCTATGCCACCTCACAACCAGTAATTTCTGTATATTGTGTCTTGTTAGATTATCGTTATTAAATAGTCTAATCATTAAATAAATTGTTTTATTTCACTTTAAATAATAAATTTTGTATCTTTATTTCGAAATAATATTTTAAAGGAACTTGTTTAAATTTTAAATGTGAAGTAAGGTGAGGGAAACCACACCTTACAAAGTTTTTTAGTTTTTTGCTGACAACAGTTCTAGAATCTCTTAAAAAATCTTCTATTTTAATATGATGAAGATTTGTTATACTTCCGGTTATTATATTTCCTTTGAAAATATTATTCAAATCACTCCATTTTACTCTATCATGCAATGCCGGTTCATCATGATGAGTGCTCATATCAGCACTATGATGTAATGTTTTTTCTCTTTTCATTTGTAACTTTTCAATTATTGTTGTAAGTCTAACAACCACTAATTGTATTCTTTTTTTTACACTCACTGAATCAGCTGAATTTTTCAAAAATTTATTCAATAATTTCACATTTGCATTACACCATTTGATCCATCGATCAATTTTCTCAATAGGATTTGCAGATGAATAACCGGCACTCAAAATGTTAACAAGCTTCTCACACCTTTCAATAGAATACATTTTTAAATATATAAATTTTTAATAATCAGAAGGAAGTAGTTGTCGCGAGATCAACTGACCACTGACTAATGAAAGATGAATAATTCACCATGCAATCAACATAAAATATATTTAATAAATAAAAAAAAGAATATCTTTGTCTTGATAAGAAATGTGCAAAGTGAGCAAAAAATAAGAAGCGATGCATGATTAAGACAATGGATCTACAATGACCGCGCGTGCTTGCCGTACGTCATGGTACGTTGGACGTGATTTATATTATTTTAGAAAAATAAAAAATATAGTTGACTTCAATTTTTTGATGACTCTCCATTTTTCTTTGAATACATTCTACGAGAATCATTTTTTTGTAATTTCATGTTGAATTGATATTCAAGTTGCAAAACTGAATGATGACGTTAGCTTACAGTCTGATGTTAGTATTGAAAAATAAATAAATAATAATAAAAAATTATTATTTCGAGTAAATTTATTGCTGACATGAAAAATTTTCAGGAGTCGATCAAAAATAGAGAATATTTTTGGAAAATTTTCAAAATTTTTTTTGAAATTTCTGAAAAAATTTTATTACATATTTGGTTGACTCCCGAAATCTTCATTACCGACCGCGATGAAAGTTTTATGTGTCAACCGAAAATACAATAAGTTTTTTTTTATTTTAATTTTAATTTTCATCTAGTTACAGCAATATGAAATTTAAAAATATATATGTATGTAGGACATGAAACATGAGACTTGAGACTTGAGACTTGAGTCATGGGACATGAGAAATTGCACGTTGAAATGACAAAATTTAATTTTTCCCGGTCAAGTCTGTATTACTGACACATGACAATTGAAGATTCTCACCATCGATTATATATGGGACATAAGATCCAAGACATAAGACATGAGGCACGGGATATGAGACATGGGACATAAGAAATCGCACGTTGAAATGACAAAATTTTTCCTAATCTGTACCAACACATGGCAGTTGAGGATTTACACCATCAAATGACAAATTTCTTTACCATCTCTGCATTATTAACAACTGGGAATTCAAATGACAAGTTTCTTTACCGTCTCTGTTTTGCCGACCGAGTTGCAGTCCCCTGTCCCCTCGCAGATCTACTATTTTTCGACCACCCTCTGTCATAGAACTCTCCTTGATACACTACTTTTAAAATTATTTTTCTATGATTTATAATTTTATGAGGAAGAAAAAAAAAAGGAAGGTTTTTTTTTTTTCATTTTTCGATTTCGATGTATTATACTTGGAAAAAAAAAATTAATAACGAGTTGGATTTGTTAGAGCGTGATAGAGTTTTCAATGACGCTGAGTTTAAGCCTAATATGAAGTCTCCACGAGCATTTTATAGGAAGTTATTGAAAGTGCCATATTAAAAAAAAAAAACCGCCTATTTGAAGAAGCCATTCTGAAGAGCCATTTTCATGAGCCTTTCTCCATCGATTTTTTCAGAAACTTCATTACCAGAAAAAAAAAAAAACTTATAAACATAATTTTATTTACAAAATCGCGTAACACGGCCACAATGGCCCTAGCCGGAGTATTGAAAATTTTCAATTTTCAATGGGTAACGCAGGCCACCAGCTCCCACCACGTTACCAGATCTTTTTTTTTTTTTAAATTATCATTATCAATAATTCTTTTATTTTTATTTTTATAATGGTACTCATAGAGTTTAAATTTTGAATTGAAAATTTTTTCTTTTTTATTCTTATGAACTGAATTCGTAACGGATAACAATTAACTTGCTATTTCAACTGCTCCATATAAAGATTCTATTCAATTGTAACGTAAAGTAAATTCGTCATTCATTTTTTTGGAAAAAAATACGGATGAATTATGTTGTCCTCGATGGACAGAGGTAGGAAATGAGGTTGAGAAATAAAATAAATAAAAATCCTCGGTAAATTTTTGGTCACTTCCTGGGCATGATTCCTTGGAATCATAGTGGACGTGTTGTCTCTTTGATAAAAAATACTCATCAATGGCCTGAATAAGGGCAAGGATGTGACTTGATTAATGATAGGTGTACACCACAGATTGAAATACTAATAAAAATGACTGATAAAAATAACTGATGGACGATTTGAAAATGAATAAATAATAACTATAATAATTTAAAATTTTTTCAGGTTTTCTTAATTTACTTATTTAGGTTGATATTACTACTTGAAGGAATGATTAAATCACAGTCATAAATACAATCAATTGACAAGTATCAAGGAGAAGAATAAATAATGAAAAAAAATCATATATAACGAAAATTAAAATTTTCAATACTCCGGTGGGTTATGTGCAATTATTAGTTAGTGTAAATTTTTTTTTTTTCAAATAAAATGTCATATTGTTTAGTCACAACACTACGAAATTTTATCATAAACGTATGTTCATCTGTGTGAATGAGACGAACTAAGCAGGGCTGCCAACACTGCGCGTCGAATCTCCACAAAACATGATTTTGTTGGGTTCCAATGTAAATCGGGAAAAAAACAGCCACATCAAATTTTTATATTAGAATTCTAATAACTCCGTGAACTTTAAAGATATCGTTTTAAAAATAGCGGTGATTTAAAGATAAAAATAAAAGGAAACTTTTGATTAGTCCGTGCAAATCGATCACGCTTACAGATAAAAAGTTATTTAATATTTGAAAAAAAAAAGAAAAAAAGATTTTTAACATTTTCGGCTTTGGCAACTTTAATAATTATTTGAGAAAAAATCGAAAATATACAAATTAAAGAGATTGAAAATACGCTTCTTTTGGTTCTAACACGAAGTGTCTCTGACAATTACTTTAGAAATGAGAGCGTTTTTTAATTTTCGGTAGAAGAATCCAATACGAAGGTGACGCGAAGCGTCCCACCTACGTAAAAAGATAAATTGAATGAAAATATTCTTGACTGAACAAAAATGACTTTAGATCAGAAATAGAATTGTAAATGTTGTTCGTTCAGGGTTTTTACATTGCGTTTTCCCCTGAACCTGGAGTAAACACTAAAAAACATCTTAGAGTAACTCGAGAATCCACAATGGTCAAAAATCTGATTGATACCAAATCAGATTGTTGAACATTCTTGAGCTGTAGGTTATGGATTGTCGGGACGACAATCTTCATTAGGCGGAGGGTAGTGTTACGAATATAAAGTTAATCACTTCCTCCTCCCATACGATAGACAGAGACAGAAAATAGAATTAGTTAAGAACAAATGACGACCTTACTAACAGGAAAGATATGAGAGAAAAGAGTAAAGTGAACAGTTGCGATATTATAGTAAATGAATAAAGTCTTATTAATTAAAATAGAAAAGAGAGATATCTTTTATTTAACCCTAAACGCAACAATATCTTGAAAAAAAGAAAAACACTTCAAATTAATTACGTTGAAAAAGTTTTGTTTATTAATTTTTTTGTTTTTTTAAATTTTTTAATTATTTAAGAAAAATAATTGATCAATGAAAAAAAATTTTCTTGACCAATAAGAAATTTGTCTTGAATTAAGCCGTAAATAGATTTTTTTCATGAAAAAATAAAAATTGAATCGAAAAAAAAATGATTTATACTGTAACACTTTAGTCTTGAATGATAACATTTTTTTCATAATGCAAGAAGCGTAGTTCTAGAAAGGGGAACACGCGGTCTTGGACGATGACATTTCTTTCATAATCCAAGAAACAAAGTTCTAGAAAGGGAAACGCGTGGTCTTGAACCATAACATTTTCGTCATAATCCAAGAAGCGTACTTCTAGAAAGAGGAACATTTGTTCATGAACCAAGATATAGTTTGTCATAACCCAAGAAATTTATTTTTTAAATTATAAACATTCGGTCGTGATCCAAGATTATTTTTATACACTTTAAGAAATCTGGTTTTTTTTCAAAAAATGAATTGACGCATAGAAGGACGTCGGAGTTAACTTGATGAAACTTAGAAAAAATAAGAAGCCCTGTGGTCTAGTGGTCAAGGCGTTTGCCCGGAAAGCGAAAGACCCGAGTTCGATTCCCGGCGGGGGAACTTCGTTATTTTTTCTAAGTTTCTGGTTTTTTTCAAAAAATAAAAATTTTTTTTTGAAAGAAGAACTTTTGAGCTTAAACCGAAACTTCTTTTTCATACTTCAAATGCTTTTTTTCGCAAGAACATAATTCCTATTTTCAAGAAGCTTTATTTTTTGGCAATAGGAATTTTTTTTTTCAGTGTATGCAAAAATGCCCTCGCTAGAATTCCAGCATTTTTACATAATGAAAAAGCTCTTACATTGATTTTGGTCTCGTCAATCGTCGTTTGTGAATTGAATGAACAATGAAGTTGAGCAAATGGTTCTCGCATTGGCCCAAAAAAAGAATAACCTGGTACAATTTTTTCATGGTTCTAATTTATTTTGTTTTTTATCTCAGTAAACGCAAATATGGCTTTTCTTATATCATCTTGTTTCTACACCCGGATTGTTATTTCATCATGTTGTCAGAATAAAAAGTAAGACTCACATGCAAAAGTATCTTACAAATTCCTAGGATATAGAAAAGATAACATTCTTTCTTTTATATCCACTAGTATTCCAAAAGTGACGTCAATAAGAAAGATTCTGACATTATTGCGAGGTCGCGTTATCCACTGGTGGTAGTTATTTTTTTTCGTGCTCATTAAAAGATATAGGTATCAAAAATACATTAGATGTTACGTAAAAAATATAGCAAAATAAAGGACCGGGTGAAGTTTGTTTCTCGTCTTCATCATCGGAAAGTTTAAATGCCAAAGAGACGGCAAGTTGAAGGAAGGTGCACGGAGAAAAATAAAAGGTAAATTTTACCAAAAAAAAAGGTAGATTTTACCTTTTCAATGAACAATTGAGGGACACCTAGAGGTATCGGGTAAAATTTACTGAAAAAAATATTATAAGATTGAAGCTGTAGTTTACGTATTGACGGTGATAAATTTATGTTTAATTTTTGTTATCACTTCCATTACTTCGAAAAAAGGTAGCATTTACCTTTTGAGACGTTAAAATTGTTTTTACATTTTTAATCAGTAAAGTTTGTGTTACTCTCTTAGTAGGTAAAAATTACCAATTTTTGACTCTATGCTAAGATCTGACGTATGAGATTTTTCTTAGTATCAATAAAAATAATTGTTGCAAATGGCTTAGTAGTTAATAAAGATGAAAATACAATTTATTGAGTATCATTATTTTTTTACACATTTCCCAATAGTATTTTAATTTATAATGGCAAATGTAGCTAAGGAAACGATAATACTAAATAAATTGTGTTGTAAACTAAATAAATTCCTCAGCCACTTGCCATAATTATTTTAATTTATTTTGGCGAATCGAGCTGAAGAATAAATTGGGATTACTAATTGATTTATTTGGATATTCATTTATTAAATAAATGAATAATATGGATTGTATTCGTTAAATAAATAAAATACCAAAAAAAAGCATTAGCTAAGGAAAAGATGTACTTTACCATTTTATTTTTTTGGCTACGTTCATCCCTTAGCTTCATCTTTTCCTTAGCTACTGCTTGTCCTTGGTATTTTTTTATTTATTGAATAAATAGAATACATGTTATTTATTTTTAGAAAATGAAAATGTCCAAGGAAAAGCAGTAGCTAAGAAAAAGATGTAGCTAAGGAGTTAATGTTGCTTACCACATAATTTTTTTGGCTTCATTGATGCTTCAGTTTCATTTTCGCCTTAGCTACTGATTTTTTTTGGTGTTTGAATGTATTCAAATAAATCGTTTCAATTTTATTTGTCAAAAAAACGAATAAAATACCAAAGAAAAGCAGTAGCTAAGAAAAAGATGTACTTTACAATTTAATTTTTTTGGCTACATTAATCCCTTAGCTTCATCTTTTCCTTAGCTACTGCTTGTTTTTGGTATTTTTTTATTTATTGAATAGATAGAATACATGTAATTTATTTTTAGAAAATAAAAATGTTCAAGGAAAAGCAGTAGCTCAGGAAAAGATGTAGCTAAGGAATTAATGTTGCTTACCACATAATTTTTTTAGCTACATTGATTCTTCAGCTACTGCTTCCCTTCGGTGTTTGAATGAATTCAAATAAATCGTTTTGATTTTATTCGTCAAAGAAATGAATAAAATACCAAGGAAAAGCAGTAGCTAAAGAAAAGATGTAGCTTACCATTTAATTTTTTCGGCTACATCAATTCCTTAGCGCTATCTTTTTCCTAGCTACTGCTGTTTTTTTGGTATTTAATTTATTTGAATATATTGTAATAATTTCATTTTTCAGATGAATAAATGTCCAAGTTAAAGTCCAAGGTCCTCAGATTTTTATTTATTCAACAAATGAAATACATGCAATTTATCGTAATTCATTCATTTCCATTACCGATTTGTGTGGTAAATTCCACCCACAAAAAATGTAAACCGATTGTAAACTACACAGCAGGTGAAATTTACATTTTCTGTGAGTAATTTCTACCTTTTTAGCGTAGGACACTTATGTTTTTACTTTTCGTGTGACTTTTTGTTATTTCACGATAAAAATAAAAATTTTTGATCGAATTGGCTTTTACGATGCTCATTATGTTCCATTTTTTTCCCCGAAAGCAATCATCATACTTATTTTTAATTTTTGGGTCTTATTAGATTTAATATTCCCATTTTGTCACAGGGCCAAATCGCAAATATTAACCGATCAATTCCTGTAATGTCCCAATCAACGATGCTTCATCTGTAGACTTTACGATATTTTTTTGAAATTTTTCTGTCCTTTATTTTTTTTTTGATTCAACAAAATGTAGTGTCAGAATTTGTTTTTGCAAGATATTTTCTGAACTACCGAACCGAATCAGACGATGTTAAATGAAATTTATGTTTTTTTTTTTTCTCAAAAACGATCATCATATTTATTTTTAGTTTTTGGGCCTTATTAGATTTAATATTGCAATTTTTTAACAGGGCCCAATGGCAAATATTGGCCGATCAATTCCGGCAATGTTTCAATCGACGACGCTTCATCTGTAGACTTTACGATATCTTTTTTAAATTCTTCGGTCTTTTGTTTTTTTTTTATCCAACGATATGTAGTGTCAGAATTTGTTTTTTTGAAATATTTTTTGAACTACCGAACCAAACTGGACGATTTTGGTTTAAATTTATGTTTTTTTTGAAAAAAAACAATTGTCGATTTTATTTTTAGTTTTTGGGCCTTATCAGATTTAATATTGCCATTTTTTCACAAATCCTAATCGCAAATATTAACCGATCAATTCCTGCAATGTCCCAATCGACGATGCTTTATCTGTAGACTTTACGATATTTTTTTGAAATTTTTCTGCCCTTTATTTTTTTTTTTAATCAACAAAATGTAGTGTCAGAGTTTGTTTTTGCAAGATATTTTTTGAACTATTGAACCAAATCAGACGATGTTGAATGAAATTTATGTTTTTTTTTTTTTCCCAAAAACAATCATCATATTTATTTTTACTTTTTGGGCCTTATTAGATTTAATATTGCCGTTTTTTCACAAAGCCCAATTGCAAATATTGATCGATTATTTCCAGCAATGTCCTAATCGACGACGCTTCATCTGTAGACTTTACGATATTTTTTTGAAATTTTTCGGTCCTTCGGTTTTTCTATTCAACGATATGTAGTATCGAATTGGTGCAACCGGTTCTAATATCTTCAATTGGGCTCTGCGATAAAATAATAAAACTGAATCTTATAAAGCCCATAGATTTAAAATTATAACTAAAATTTAATAATAATAATGACGCTTATATATAAAATATAAAAAAAAAAATTAATCGAATGGCAAGAAAAAAAAAATAAAAAAAAATCCTACGGAACACTTAGGGTGCAACTTGGAGCACTTGACTATATTTTTTTTGTTATAAAATTCTTACTATTGGTTAAAAAAAATTCAAATAATATAATAATATAATAATGTAATAATACAAGTAGTCACAATATTTAGAACGAATGATGAAGACAGCTTCGAAATTAATAAACGAATACGTTCGTTATTTTCCGAAATATTATAGTTTGCATCATATGACTTGCAATTCGCATTTATTAATTCATTTATTAGATAACGTCAGGAAATTCGATCTCTTGCGGAATACTTCACTTTTCTCTATTATGGTGTATTGTTCAAAAATCTTCTCCATAGTACAATTTATACAAATTAACAACTGTTGAACGCATTCAGTTTTAAAAATTTAATGTCGTTGAAATTGAAGATTTCGTCAGCAGTTTTAATATTTATAGATTTTGAGAAAAATTAGAATCAAATATTAAACGTCGAAAAAAGCTTAACGGAATGAATTATATCTCTTATGTTTTCGAAATAATAAAAAAAAACTTATTCTAGGCAAAACATTAAAGAATTTCTAAAATGAAATATCAATTTAAGTACTTTTTTTTACTCTTTTAAAAAGCTGTCTAAAAATAAAACAGTTTATGACTTTCAATCTTATCAAAGTTTACGAAAAAAAAAAACCAGTAATATAAAATTCGAATGAAATCATAAATTTTTTGTGAAAATTCAACATGCTTTGCTCCAATTGATGAATTTCATATGGCTAAAAAGGCAATAACACAGCGGTTTCAAATCAACGAATACATAATATAAGTCTGTGGAAAACAAAAATCTACAAATAATTTTATTAAATATTAAGATTTTGGAAAATGTGCGTTTCGAAATTTTGAATCTCTGTAATAATGGTTCGTTTTATATTATAAATCATATTTCCCTTAACGAATTATTATTCAATAAATTTTTAATGACAATTGATAAGAAAAAAAATCTTATATTGACTAAGAATAATATTTTTTTTGTTGTTTTCAACGTCATGCAAATAAAATGTTATTTTCAATAATTTTGAATAATTACTTTTATTATCTCCAATGAATCTATCTTGAATTCACGATGAAGTCATTATCATGAAGTCAGGATTGTTAGCGTTGATAATTATTCATGGTGAATTCAGAATAAAGTCCATCATGACTTCATGATAAAGTATATTTATTTACATGGGCTTTCAACTTTGCAGACGTCTTATACAAATCATATTCCTTCTGACTATCCCTTTTTCGAGAAAAAATGCTGTGGCCAATATTGAATCTGAGTACAATGCGCACGTGTTAGGGATGAGAAAATAATTGTGACATGTCACGTGACAGTCTAATGACACAACGCGATTCCATCATGAAATAAATTTGTGACAAAAAAAAAGTTTATACACGGAGAGAATTTCCGATAGATAATCAGAATGTGAATTTTTATAAAATCTCAGTGTAACCCCGAGTCGGCGGAATTTGTTGCCACCACTTAGTTTCTCTAATGGTCTAACGACATAATCTCAGGGTAACCCCTTAGGATAGTTCGGCTCCGTTGAGTCTTGTAAACAATGACATTTTGACAGTGGCGCACCGAAAAAATCTCGGGGTTACCATTAAAGAAAACAAAAAAAGAATTATTTTAAGAATTTAACAAATATATATATTTTTTATTTTTTTTTTAATTTTGTATCTCGATGTCCTGACCTTGATTCGAACCTACGTCTACCTAAACCTATATAAACCTATCTTCTAAATGCCAGTGTCTTATCCCCTAAGCCATCGCGCGCTAACGTGACAGTAAAAAAAATTTCGTCTTTATTAAGAATGACTTTCAATTGATGCAAAATAGAAGATTTTTTCAATGATAAGGAGAATAGTTGAAAATAAATATATAAGAATAAAAATTAAAAAAGGAAAAAAAATTTTTTTAGTAAGGGATTCGTTTTATTGAAAATTGAAAATTTTCAAAACTCCGGCGAAAGCCCGTGTGGTTCCTTTTGATTATTCCAAATTCATTATTGTTTTTTTTTTTCATAATTTTAAATGATATGATAAAATATTTATTGTTTTTTTCGCGCTGTTTTTCACCTGTCAAATTATGTACACAAATCGAAATACAGATGAAAAAAATTTGAGGTTACACCACAGGTAATTAATGATTTTTTAGATTCGTTCAAGAAAAAAATCAATACAAATATAAAAAAAATAAATCGTTCAATTTACTTTCATTTTAACTAAACAAATTTTTTTTAGAACCATTTTGTTGATTTCTTTTATTTATAAAAATTTGTCCATGGTAGTTTTTTTTTTCTTTTCAATAACACGATAATTTAAATAACTATTTTATCGATCAAGCAAATTATAACCACAGCAAAGAAAGTTTAACGCATGCGCTTTAAACTCTTTTTTGAAGAAAAAATGTGTAAAATAAAAATCGGTAATTGTTTATATTTTGGATAACTTTTGAACAAATTAACATAAAAAGTTTTATTGAGCTCAAAAAATTTGATATTAAATTCCTGAGAGCCACACTGCCTTGAGAAAAATCCCTAAAATGACTCCTTCGTTACTATTTTTCAACTGTAACATAAAGGATGATAGTGATTGTTATAAACAATTGCTGATATCTAATTAACAAATAATCAGAGCAAATTTTATCAAGAGAGGGTGGCTCTCGGTATCAAAAAGACAATTAATTTGAGTGATAAAAAAAGCTTGTAAGTTAAAACTTTAAAGAGTTATGCAAAATATAAAAAAACGGCAATTTTGTTTTTTGGTTTATTAACAATCTTCTAACGACATTAGAAACAATTTTCAACTCGATTAAAATCGCATCCATGATTTGTTCTTTGTTTTCTTATTATTTGACTTTGAAAATTATACGGTGATCGTTTTTTGTTAATAATAAATTAACTAACAATTGAAATTACTTTTAGTAAGTCCCCAGTTTTAGTATTTTCATAGACAAATGATTTGGTCCTAATACGATCCTTCTTATTTTATTACTTTGCAAGATATGATCATTTTTTAAAAACGAGTGTGAATTCAATACTATAGGCTTCGCCTACGTAAAATTGAAAATATTGAATAATGAGATTAATTACATTAATTAATATACTTTAATCAGCATGTTATAGCGAATAGCTAAGAATAAAATAAGACAAAATATTTTAATTGATTTTAATTAGTTTGAATGAAAAAAATTTATACTTTCTTTGAATCAGTCTTTTCTTTAGCTACGTCTTGTCAATGTAATTTTTATTTATTGAATAAATAAAATACATGTAATTTTGTTTAAAATAAAAAAAAAAAAATGGCAAAGAAAAAGCGGTAGCGAAGAAAAAAATGTAGCTAAAGAATTAATGTAGCCAGTAAAATTATGTTTCCAGCAACATTAATTCTTTAGCTACATTTTTTCGTTAGCTACTGCTTGTCCTTGGTATTTTTTATTTATCCAATAAATAAAATACATGTAATTTTATTTTGGAAAAATAAAAATGTCCAAGGAAAAGCAGTAGCTAAGAAAGAAATGTAGCCAAGGAATTAATGTAGACAGTGAAATTATGTTTTAGGCAACATTAATTCCTTAGCTACATCTTTTCCCTAGCTACTGCTTTTCCTTGGAAATATTTTTTTACAAGAATGAAAATAATATGTATTTTATTTATTAAATAAATAAAAATCCCAAGGACAAGCAGTAGCTTAGAAAAAGATGTGGCTTAGGAATTAATGTTGTTTTAAACATAATTTTTCTGGCTACATTAATTCCTCAGCTACATTTTTTCCTTAGCCGCTGCTTTTTCTTGGGCTTTTTATTAATTTAATGAATAAAATACATGCAATTTTATCTCTTAAATATATTTCTAAAAAATAGCCGATTTTTTTTAAATTAATTATTCAAATTGTTTTAAAAAAATTAATTCTTTAGAACAATCAGTATTTAAAAAAAAAGCGCTACGAGAGAAATTAAACAAGCAACTCGATTTTCTCAAGGCATCACTTAATTTGCCTTCGGCTGAATGTTCGGAACGATGACGAAGTCAAATAAGCGAAGCTTTGAGAAAATCACGTTTTTTTTTTAATCTTATCTCGTGGTGCCCTGTGAATTTCACGGGAGAATGCTAATTTAAAGCAATCACGAGATATCAACAGGGCAACTCGCACTAAATCAAGGGATGCTACAAGATTTTTTAAATGTATCCTCAGGTTTTGAAATGATAATACTGAGAAAAAGTGAAGGTCAAGAATATAGTTATAAAATTCAGAAAAATCACGAGGTAACACTTAAGCTTTTTAAGTGTGGAATCGTGAAAAGCCAGTTGTATGTCAATGATTCCGTCGACTCGGTGTTGCCCTCAGATAATCAGAGTGAAATTCTCTCCGTATAGCCACCATTGACCTAATTGTGACGAATAAAAACCGTGACTATCATTTCTCATTAAGTGTCACGGCGACTATCACCCCCCTAATTTTAGTATTTCAATTAAGTCAATTTTCAGCAAATATTGGCCGAGCTTTTATTATTTTTAGACCTAGACTTTGACTGCTGAATTTTTTAGTGAAGTATGACAAAAAAAAAATGTGACAGTCATTTTTCATCTATCTGATCGTCACATGACAACTTCGTGACAAAAAAAAAAAACATGACAATATTTTGTGACAAAAAAAAAAAAAATGACGTCACAGAATTGTCAAAAGACGGTCATTTTTTTCATGTCATGACAAAGAATTATGACCGTCATTTTCACATCCCTACCTATGTAGGAATCGCCAAGACTCACAGCATGGCCCAATGATTGGTAGTCAGGAATGGGCCATTCATAGTTCATCATTGGCAAACGACTGGCCCATTCTTGTACTGCCAATTCATGGTTCTGATCAGTGGCCGAGGCTTAGCTGATTCTTCACTGTGAATAATTATTTCTGGTATTTAGAAATAAACTTTTTGGCAAAATACTTTTTGAAAGAAGAAATAAATTACTTAATAAAAATAATAATTGTTTTGTTAAAAAAAACAAAAAATTTTGAATTAAACAAAATTTGTGTATATTATTCAGATAACGTTTTGTAACAAACGATAGATGGTATGTGTCAAGAAAAAAACTTCTAAACGTGAACCATTGTTACTCCTTGACACTAACACTAAGATGATTTTTATAATAGATAGGCTTCTTGTTTCAAACGGCAAGGGGACAGCAACAAGAAATAAACTTCTAAATTTTTGCTACTGGCTGTTTGATACAAACAGTATGATGATTATTATTATAGATTAGTTTTTTGTTTCAACCAATAATCGACTTTTAACAAGAAATAAACTTCTAAAAATATGCCTCAATATGGCTTTGAAGTAAAGAAATGGATTCTTCTTACAAACAAGTTATATTGTTCAAAACAAATCAACTTTAGTTTAATTCAAATAATTAAAAGTTTGATAGGTTTCTTAAATTAATTTTTTAAAAAGTATTTCAAAAAAAAATTCATTTTTTATTTTTATTTATTCATTTTTAATTATTAATTATTTAATTTTTTTTTTTGTTGTCTTCTTGGCAGAAGACTTAGGAAAAAAAGAATTTTTTTATCTCCACGAGATCATACTTTAATAAATTCGTAAAGAACTGGAGCGGGAAGGATGTAGCTTTGTGTCGTGTATATATAGGTACGGTAGTTATTCACGTTTCCCCACTTTTTTTTTTTCTCATACTTGACGCGAGGCACTACCGTGCCTCTTGATATAGATTTATTAATTGAAAACAGCCTTTTGTTTTTTGTGTTTTTCTTTCCGTGAAAGAGCAAATAAATGTATCAATATATAGTGTAAAAAAAAAAACATAACTGATAATTATTGGCCAAAGAACAACGTAGCATTTTACATAAATATAGTGTAAAAAAACTCAGTATCAAATTGAATATATGTGGACCTGAGCAATGTAAAATATTTAATGACTAAAAAGTTGAGTTGATGTGAAAAAAAAATGAATTGAAACTATCAAAATAATAATTTAAATATATGAAAGAAATACTGACTATATCAATAGGAAAAGAAAGAAAAATAAAAAAAAAACGGCAGATAAAAAATCAAAAAATGATGTTCTGCTGCTTGGTGTGTCTTTTTTCCGTCGAAGGCACAAAAAAATAATGAATTATTGCCTCGAGACAGTAGAGACTCTTTGAAAATGCCAACAATGGCTCCAATCAACAACGAAAAAAACCAAGTGCTCAGTTATTCTTTACTTTTTTTTGTGCTGCTGCCCAGGACATCTCCTGCAGGTTTGTTGCACCTGGCAGTGAGCAACTGCATGTAATCCCAGACATTTAAAGAAGATGAACTTGGTTCTTCTCATCTTGACGAAGTCATATCTGTCACCAGGTGTCATGTTAATGAATTTCTGGCACCTAACCAGGTTGTACGAGTTGCTCTGACAGAGCTCACTGGGGGGTGAAAACCTTCTCGTCCGCTTCTAAAATTGACGTTTTTGGCACTTACGCCCTTCATCCCTTAATGCGACGATATAATTGATACTATTGATATGATTACTAATATTATATTGATATTATTGTTAATCATAATATTATTGGAATTATTGTTATTTATAATAATATTATATATATATAACCATAGTATAAAACCAACGATATGGCACTGTGGTTACGGTGAGGGCTTCGTGACAGGGAGGTCACGGGTTCGATCCCAACCACCGACGCCATGTATCGAGTGGTAGGCGCAAGCCGGCTGTACTGCCCAGGTTTTTCATGGTTTTCCTAGGCTATAGTAGGAATCGGGTACAGTTCGAACGCGTTACCAAGTCGACATCCATGTCTGTCGCAAAAATGAGTTGTAGGAGTTGACGGTTGGGAATGTGTAAAAGAGGAGAGGCACCGTGCAAGAAACTTCCTAATTAAGAAGTATAGCACGGTAAACGATTCATTTTTTTATAACCATAGTATAAATAAAATAACAATAATTTCAAAAATATAGATAATAATAATAATAATAATAATAATAATAATAATAATAATAATAATAATAATGATAATAATAATAATAATAATAATAATAATAATAAAATCAATATAATACTCATAATAACAATAATAACCATAATAATATTGACAATAACATTCTATATAAATATTGATAATTATTAGTATTTATATTTAAAATATTATTATTAGAGATATTATTATTAATATCAATACTATTGTGAATAATTGATAATATTATCGAAATTATTGTTGTTATAATTATCATCATTTATATATATTTATAGTATGAATAATAATAATAACAATAATTTTATAAATAATCATATTAAAAATAGTTTTAATAATATTCAAAATTTATAATATCAACGGTATTAATAATAATGATAATTATATTAATTACGATATAATATCGATAATATTATCACTAATATTATTTAAACTGAATAAACACAACAACTGTTCATGTCGAAATAATAATGATTCTTTAAACCCGCGAGATAACTATTGCTATTACTATAACTATTTTTTAAAAATCAATTATTTAAGTATCAAACTCAGTTGAACTGTTTAATAATATTTAAATTTAAAAAAAAGTTGCACACGCATGCACACATTGCAGCTGACGCTCCGAGTTTATACGGTATATGAAGTACATGTTGTATGCTTGCCGGCTTCCCTTCTCTCTACGTAATTCTCCCCTCTTTATCCGCGTGTGACAGAGCGTGTAACAGAGCGTGTGACAGGGCGTGTGACACTCAGCGTGACGCTAGCGGGGCCTTAAATTTTGTCGCTACCCTCCGTAAAGAATTTTCACTTCAAAAATATGACTAAATTTATCTCTTTTTCTATCTCGCTCTTTTTTTTTGCAACCACGTAGCCGTGAGAAAATGAAAAAACAAAACACGAAGTTGTCATGTGGAAAGTGAAAAAAAATATCTTGATTATAGAATTGACATTTTTCCACTACGGATACCTATTCTTTTTTTTAATAATAAAATAAAATATCATTTCATCACCAACTCGAGGTGATGTGCCTTTTGCACTCTCCATGAAGTCACTCCAAACACACCCTCAAAATTTTCCGGCACCATCACCACACAATGCTAAAAAAATCTCACTCAAACACCCTCAAATCAAGTATTTGAAAGAAGTCAAATATTTGATAAAAAAGAAAGATTGTCAAGTGCATTCATCGAGGCTGATGATAAACGAGCTCTTGATGACAATCGTGGAACAGATACTCTACCTTGTGGCTACGACCTAGAATAATTATAGTTTATATTGTTAAATATATTTTTCGATGTTAAAATTCGATAAAATTATTTTATATCAACACAAAATATATATCTATACAATATATGAATATACAAACGTAGAGGGAGATAAAAAGGAGAAGAAGAAGAAAGAAAAGATTAATGAATTATGCAACAACACTATCGCATCAAACTACTAACTTGAGTGGGAGTGACCAAGATGACACAATCTGCAAGGGGTTGAGAAATTTTGTGAACTCAAACAAATTAGAAAAAAATGTACTTTACCGGAGCCCTGACTGTATACATCGTGATGATTGAAACCACAATAACATACAATTTTTTATATGAGTACTTATAAAATTCAAAAAATTTGAAAATAAAAATAAAATAAATAAATGAATGAGAAATCAATGGAACAAAAAAACTTTTGTTGATTCACTTCTGTATCTGCTTGACTCTTAGCTTGCCCATTGCTAACCATCTACTTTAGAAATTTATTAAATCGTACACAGACACTTTGTGCTCAGCCGCCACTGACTATCAAATACAATTATATTGAATATTTGCATATAACACTGGTCTCTTTAAATATGTTATTGATGAATATAAAAAGTTAACGACACTAAAACACGATAAAAATGAAGATAATAATTGTTACACCAATAACGTCATTTCCATTTTATTATGTACTTTTTTGGACTTGATATTGTAAACGAATCACAAGCTCCAAAAACATGAATAAAGTCGATAAATTAAAGCTGTAAGGGGTCTGATGAATTTTTTTCCGTAAATAATATGTATATTTTTTTGAAGTGAAACTTCTTTTTGTAGGGTAGGTGAAAAAAAAATTCGTCACGAAAATCGGGGACGGAAGTCGGGGACGGAAGTAGTGTAATGGAAACTGAAAAGTTGAATAAAACACAGTATACATATAGCATAGGCAACGCAACATGAAACGTTGCATGAAACGTGGGATGAAACACAGTATAGTATAGTTTGAGAGAAAGAAAAAAGAAATAGACATGCGCATAACTGAAAAAAAAAAAAAAAATTCGCTTTATAGTATTGGTCTCATGGTTGTCATAGCCGGCACCATAGCATTATCATTATCGAAATTTTAGTATATTAGTTGTTGTGTTTATATTTTTTGTAAGCTTTTATTATCTAATTTTTGTTTTAAATATTCTTGAATAGATAACTACAGAATATTATAAGTTATCTATCTTCTTAATTGATTCAAAGTGTTAAGTTTAATTTTGGTTGCAATAATCAAATGTCAACAAGTGTTGCCCATTCTGTTGAGGTTAGCCTTCAAAAGTGACAGTGAAAATCAACATTTGTTGTAAGTATTAATGAATAATAAAATATAATAAAATGTAAGTATACATATAAAACATATAATATAATAATTAATAATTTTTATATTTAATCATTCAATTTATAAGTATAAGCACGTGTATGTATACTTTTATACATACATGCGCACATATGTCTATACCTATATCCACACATATATATATATTAATAATATAAATATAATAATTGATCGAATAATTGAAAAATTACATGCATAAGTACATGAATGTTGTAACGAAATTTATTATTTCGCTGGTTCTCGAAGTAAATAATCAATAGAAAGAGCTTGTTAAGAAGTAATACGCTCTGATTATTTAATTGTTGTCGATTGGATTGTTAATAATTAATAGGAGTTGATTGTTAATGATTCTAAGGGTCACTGCTTAAGCCCTGTAAAGGGTCAAGTCTGCTACGAATGGTGTCAGTGTGGCACATGTTTCGTATATATTCGAGGTCCCGTAGCAGGCTTGATACTTTGAACCTCAACATGGTAAAATTCTCCCCTCCATCCGTCGAGAAGACGAACTCTCCGAAGGCTACGGGCCGGATCGTATACATATTCGTGTTGCGGGCTAGGAAAGCGTGCTGCGCATGTCTGGGACGATAGGTGGGAGAGCGCGCGAGTGGAAGAAGAGAACCCTCAGTAGCTTAGCACTCAACGTCGTCGTGAAACGACACAACTTGTCTGGCTCTCGAACTGATCACTACCTTCTCTTGACTGGCTCTCTATGGTTCACTACTGGTTCTCTCTACATCGTTTGGATATCTCGTAAAGGTTCTCTAGGTATCAGAAGTTAAGTCCTGGTGAAACTCTGTCCGAATTCCCAATGACAGACTAATACTAATGATCACGCTCTATGGCTCTCTTATAATAATAATTATTATACTACCACTACATAACGATATACGTGATTGTAGTTCACGATGAATCGCTGTAAATAATAACAAGAATAACAATATTGAGATATATTATTATTGCAATGGCAACGTATGTGTAAGACCTGGTCACGATGGCTTGCTGCATGGTTCCCTATACAAAATACTCATTTCATACGTAGAATATTTGCTCCTACACTTATAATATTTGTGACGTCAGTATTTTACTATAGTATAGTCACAACGTAATATAGACGTATGTAACACAGTATACTTGGTTCACGATAGTTCCCTTCAGGTTTGGTTACGTATTTCATAATCCTATCAGGTGGACCGCGCCCCTCTACTATTTCTAAAATGGAGTTAGGCTCACGTTTTGTTCTAGTTACTTCTACGGCTGTTGGCTTCCGAGATAACCAACATGGCTCCCCCCGTCGATTTAGAGGAGAATTGTGAGAAATCCTCGTTGTTAACCTTGGCCGATAGTTCTCGCCGGTCAGAAAATCGGTTACAAAATGGCATAATGTTGGTCAACTTACCCCTACAATGTCGTTGTCAAACTCCTCCCCATGAGGAAAGTTTCGTCCCGAAACTGACAGAACCAACTACCCTTCTACTGACCTATGGACATTTCTAGCTTGCCCAATTCATTTGACATCACATCATGTCATCTTTTGTTATTCAGCTTCAAATCCGTAATTGAAAGCTTGCCTTTATCCTTTCCAGAGAGACTCGTCAACCGAGATACTGTCGATGATAATTTTCTATAATTATCCTGTAGTGATTCATCTATAATTCCCTATTTAGTGATCCTTTCTTTCGGGAACTTCTCGGGACCACGTCAGGTGTTTTCCAACGCCGTTCATACCATTTGTCCTTCACATTCTGTAAAGACAAGATGATGTCGATGGCTATGCCATATATCAAACAAGAACCAACAACTAAAGTTTCCGATACCTCGAGATACCAAACGAGAACCATTCTCAACCTCTAACCCGAGGGAATAGAAGATAACCAGAGAACCATTCATTTAGCTAATAAATGCTAGTATTTTCGAGAACACAACGAGATCCATGTCAGAGTGCCTATTCAAGGTAGAGAACCAATTCGTAAGGTAGCCAAGATGATAATCACTGGTAGTTATCTGAGTCAGAAGAGAGATCAAATGCGTTAGAGAACCAAGACGATAATCATCTTCTCCGGCTGAGACAGCTCTTCATTACATAGGCAATCATCCCTTTCATCGAGAACTAATAATTGCCGTCTGCGCAACTCCTTGTCCTTCTCGACCAATGAGGAGTGCGGGCCCATCATAAAAGAGAACCCAGACAACTTCGTAGACAAATTGTATATTCCTAGGGCTTTCGCACCCAGCGACATCTGTTAGGATTTCTGTGAATTATTCGCTTTTGCCGGGAAAAGTTTGAAAAATTCAAATTTAATTTTGAATTTTGTTTACGATAGCCATCTTATTCGATGTATCTGTCGGTAACCATGATATCCAGTCACTAGTTCTATAAACAACGTAACCGCTCACTATGATTTTAATGCAGACCTTTGCCGATAGTTCTCGCCGTGCAGGTCAGAAAATCGGTTACAAAATGGCATAATGTTGGTCAACTTACCCCTACAATGTCGTTACACTCCTCCCCGTGAGGCAAGTTTTGACCCGTGAGGCAAGTTTTGACCCGAAACTGACAGAACCAACTACCCTTCCACTGACCTATTGACATTTCTAGGTTGCCCAATCCATTTAACATCACATCATGTCATCTTTATTCAGCTTCAAATCCGTAATTGAAAGCTTGCCTTTATCCTTTCCAGAGAGATCCGTCAACCGAGATACTGTCGATGACAATTTTTCTATAATTACGCTCTAGTGATCCATCTATAATTCTTTATTTAGTGGTCCTTTCTTAATAGTAGAACATTCGAAGCATCTAGCAATCGAATACCTTCCAATCGATTATAGCATTAAGAGAGCGTCTACCGATAAAGTTGTTAGAAAGGACAGTGTCTTTTTACCCCAATACTAATAATATAATAATTAAATTCATAAGTACACATATAAAAAAATTACAATACATCATAAAAAGAATACAATAAAAAATAATAATCTTTTTTAATCTCTTTTTAGAATTGTTCAATATGAACGCAGAACGTTGTGAAGAGACGGAAAAATTGTCTCTATCATCACAAATCCCTGATGGATCTAAAATGGAGGATGATCCCAAAAAATTGAATGTTGATCAAAATAATGAAAACGAAAATGGTAATAGCAATACTTATTATTTAACACTCGATTTCAATTGTAATTCAAAAATATTATTATTAAAACTAATGTGTGTCATAGGTATGCTTGAAAAAACAAAAAACAATCTAAATCTATTAGTTGTCGAGGCTTAAGTTTGCCATCCGGATTCAATTCATTAAAAATCACAGGAAAATCCTGCGAAAAAATCAAGACCATTAAGTACTGAACGAGTACGACAATATCGTGATAGACAACGTGAAAAAAATTTACAGGAAAATCTTGATGCTCATTAGCTTCAACATCTTTACCTGTTTCTAGTACTGAACGTTTACGGCAATATCGTGCTAGACAACGTGAAAAAAAATAAGAGGAAAATCCTGATGCCATATTAGCCCTAACACCTACTATTTTATCGAGTACTGAACGTTCACAGCAATATCGTTCTAGACAACGATAATTCATAAAAAAATTTATAAAAATACAAAATTTGATACTCATTTTTTATTATTGTATAATTTGAAATGATATAAAAGAATTACATATCACAAAGAATATCTTGAATTCCTGACGAAATTATCGTATTACTGTAATATATCAATTTTACTAGTTCATAAAATGAACAATGATATGGATACTGACCGTAATAAGAATTATCAAAACCAAAAGAAAAGAAACTTAGAGTTTTATTACCACAATCACTCCGAAAGAAGTTTCACTTTCCCCGCGCGTACTAGCAACACGCATAATTTTTTTTTCTCTGGAAGAGTAAAAAACAAGAAATATTTTCGTTAACCTGAATACCACAAAATCAGTTTTATTTGATTCTTTTCATTGAGAACTCAATTTACAAAAAAATGAACCAGAAGAATATATTTAGAAATATTATATTACGTTAAAGATAGGATAAATCATAATATTACGAATGTAAAATGCATCCGAGAGGATTGACGAAATTAAAAAATGTTAACCGACTAAAATTATAAAATCTCGATATATTATTAGGTAAAGCGTACCTTCTCTTATGAAATCTAATGGAAGTGATTTTAAGTACAATTGGTCATTATTCACTTACCTCGTTTGAGGCGTTGTCGAAAGCCGATTTGAATATAGATTGATTAATGTTCGGTTTGGCTCCTCCATTAGCACTCGCTTGTCTCGATGACGTCAAAAACATAAAGAAAACGGCCAAGCAAATACAATTTTTCAGACTTAATGATTATTATTATTATTATTATTATTATTATTATTATTATTATTATTATTATTATTATTATTATGTTGTTTTTATTTTACGATTGTTGCATATCATAGTCCTCTATATATATTCTTATGAAACCTTTTTTTTTTATTCGAAATTGATTACACATAATTCATCAACAGTACAAAATTTGAATTGCATAAATAAGCGGACCGGAATTTTTTTCATTTTTCTGTCTACTTATTTTCTAGAAATCATGATATCTTTGATATTCTGTATAATTACAACACCTTTTTTAAGTGAATATTCTTTGGCAGTTTACAAATAGGAATTTTATTTTCTAACGTAAAAAATTTGAATATATTTTCCTAATTTGACTGATTCTTCCGTTCATGCATAATTTGACCTTCTAAAAGTTGAGAAATACATATTTGAGGTAAGAACATTTTTTTCTAATTATTAATGATTGGTCTGGCATCTTCGATGTTATGATTCAGCAATATATATGAGTCTTTGACAACGAGCGTCCGAGTTTGGCCGTTAATGATAAAGGTTGAACTTTTTCGAATCGTTCGTTTTCCGAGCTCTATTGCTTCATGCGTCGGAATAATATTAACTCGTGCTTTTATAACTACGGTTCCTAATGTCAAAACACCAAGAAGAATGACACTTGAAGCGATGCATGGAACAGCAATATCTGCAAACGTTGTTGCAAGGTAAACCCATTTTTTTATTTCTGGTGTGAGTTCATCGATACCTTCTTCTAGCCACATTATAGGGAATATGATATCGGGAAAATTCGATACTGCTCTTATATCCGGCTGGTGTTGCACTTTAAGATTCAACTGAACTCGTACTTTTCCCTCCATAGGCACACCAAGCTTCTGAAACGAATAGAAAAACAGTCGTGTATTGAGGATATTACTTGGATAGTCCAATTCTTAAATTAAATTGTTGAGTTTATTTTTATGGAACTCATCGCATCCCAGATAGGAATTGACGACAAGCACAAGATTGGGACAACCGATAATATGTCGATGATTTCCGATATATCAGGTCCGATATTTTTTTCTTGATATATATCGATAGTTGATATGTTTGCCTGAAATATCGATAATTTTGCTAATTAATGAATCCACGTCAAACCTCGTGCTGAATAAATTTATTAAAAATTAAAAAAGATGTGATCTAGATAAAATAGGAAATTTAAGAAATATAAAAAAAAAAATGAATTCGGAAACTACACGGAGAGAATTTTCCCTTTATAATTAAGTGAAGAAAACTTGAATAATTTCGGGAATATCACGAACGAGTGGAGCCTATCGACATTCCCTTTATATTTACGTTTGGATCATTTTTATTAGAGATGAAGAAAATTCGTTTTACTTGAATTTACATTATAATCATGGCAATCCAAGAATCAACCGACACCTGGCCGACATATAAATTTTATTTGTTTCATTAACCCCGGAATATATTTTGATAATTTATAAAAAAAAATATATATATAAATAACTAATACTATTTTTTTTATATTTGCAGGAGAATTCACGGATTTTTTACATGTAATTCCCGTAATTTTTTGAGGACATCTATACGATAAATATTTACGGCAGAGTCACTCAAAAAATTACGGGAATATCACGTAAAAACTCAGGTAAATCTCCCGCGAATATAAAAAAATGTTGTATTTTTTTAATTTTGAAGGTCATGCATGTATCGATCAGAACAATTCAGAGAATTCCTTAATAAAGTTCGTTCTTTTGCATTGAAAAATTCGGTAATAACGGTAAGAAGTTCAGTTTTTCCCGGAATAATTAAAGGAAATTACCGTATTTATAAAAAACCGAAAATTTTACTTCAATGTCATCAAAAATATTCATGAAATCACAAGAATATTTGAGGAAACTCCCGTAAAAATTTCGTGAACGTTGTTATGTCTGACCATTTCGGGAAATTCCCTTCATTATAAAGGGAAAATTCTCTCCGTGTACTAGTAAGATAACACTATTTATTACATATGTTTATATATTTCGTCAAAGGATGAGACATGCCCTCTCTACCTTTTTTTTTTTATTTGTTGTATTTTATATTGTTGATTGTTATTATATTTCAATTTGATATCAATTCAGATCACACTCATTATAACTTGGATGTATCTTCTTTCATTTTATCTGAAGATCAAAAGTAAGTATCAGCATATTCATTTATATACAAAGTTTTAGTTCTTTTTTCTGTTATAGTAATAATTATGAAATTGAATTTTTTCTTTTAGCAATGTGATTGACAGTGATGTTGAAAACAAATTGAGCATACATAATATGATTAATCATAAAACATCATCACCTGAACAGTAAGAATTTATTTTGGTTGAATATATATTATACGATCGTCATAAATATATGCGTTCAGTATTTATATTATGTTGTATTTTTTCCAGTACTTTATCAACTGCTGGTGGATCTTTCAGCAGCATTGCATATGATAATCGAAAAAATATTTACACATTTGCATCAACATCATCATTATCATCATCATCATCACCTTCATTGTAAGATTACAGTTTTTTTAAAATATGTTAGTTGTCAGTGAGAGCCATTTTTCTTAAAATAATCGTTTTTTCAGTGGCAGTACCACCAACATCGTTGCTTCTACCAATCGAAAGAGAAAACTTAGTGCTGTAGATGAATTGCAAGTCTCTGCATCAAAGAAGTGAATATAATAATATCATTTTCTTAATCTATTTGACACTCATTAATATTTAACTCATGGGCCATTTGTATTCTACTTTAGGCCAAAAACTGATGAATCCACTGTATGAAATTACTTTACTATCAATCACAAAGATCGAAAACTCGCATAATGCATCCATTGTCACAAAAAATACAAACGTTCTGGTAATACTACAAACCTTGCAGTATATTTAAAAGGAAAACATCCTGGAGTGCTTTTTGTCTTTGTAGAAAAAAAAAAAAACTAAAAAAAAATTCTTCAAAAAGTAAATCTGGTTCTGTAGATAATTTAATTTCTACTAATAAATCAAGGTATTTTTAAAAAATATACGTCATTTTTATGGGTTCTTAATGATTTCTGTGAAATTTATTCATTAAATAAATATTTTTGTATAGATGGAGGCAGTCTCACTGAACATTGCCGGGGAGAAATTGCTCGTTTTATCGTAGCCTGTAAATTGCCTGTGTACTTAGTGAAAAAAAAGGCTTCAAAAGACTCATCAAATTTTTCGTCACCTCAATATGTTGTACCATCAAGAGTAACATTCAAAAGATAGATTAATAATAAATATATAACTTTGAAAAATAAATTCATCTCAAAATAAATAAAAACAGCAGTGTCATCCTGTATTACATGCAATAACAGCAGTGTCATACTGTATTACATGCAATAACTCGACAGATTTTAAAAATCAAATAGATTTCCTAAGTTGTACAAAATTGCAGTTAAATATATTTATTTGTTGGGAAGTTCTGCTTCACCAGAAAGAATTTTATCACATTGTGGAAAAATTAGATCTGAAGAAAGGGCACAACTTAATGATAAATATCTAAATGAATTTGACTCTTTTTATATTCATCACCTGATGATGACTGGGACTTTCGATTATCGAATCATCTACTCGTCTCATATTTAATACTTGTATTGACCTGATATATTCTCAAATCTAGGAATCTAGAAATGAAATTGATCGATCGTGATAATTACAAAATAAAACTAAAGAAGTAGTTTATAAATTCAAATATTATATATTATAAATAATAGCATAATATATAAGTATATAGATGTAGAGGCCAGAAAGCATCAGTTGTATGAGTGAGAGAGAATGAGGAAATAGAGTAGAGTCAATGGGTGGGGACAAGTAAAATAATCTGCGGGGGTTAGTTTTCCTCGGGGTAGCCAAGATTTGGCAAAACTTGTTTTCAAATAATGATAATAATAATAGCAAATAACAAATTGGAAAAAAGAAAAAGAAGTTAGTCATAACGTAGAAGCCGAGAGGAAAAGACGCGATACTTATTATTAATTGGGCGGGATTTATTTAAACAAAAATCTAGACGAGATATTTGTTTGAGTGGATGAGAAATCAGTCCGATTGAATGACGAAATAACTTATCCGTTTTTTAACACTTGTTGTAATAAATAAATAAATAAACAATCACCTTATTATTAAATAAATCTCGCAGGTGTTATATTCATTTCTGAATTTCCCAAATCTGAGAATCGATATTTATATCATTCTACATAGATATATCGATAGCCTAATTGATATTGGACAAAAAATGCAAATGTATATTTATAATATATTCATTCAAAGAATAATGAATGCAATACTCAATAAATATATACCCATATCCATTCATTTTTTCTAATTCATTAATATTATATCTTCGTTTTTCTAATTTTTCAGGTATTTTTTGTTTAAACAATTCTTGGCAAGTATTTAATTAACAAAGCAATATAAAAGGTGAAATCAAAAAACTTTCTCGTGTAATAAAGTATGAAAAATAAATAAATAAAAACAAAACATAAATTTACAATTCATGTCCCTGAAAGCCTCAATTTTAGATGAGCTGTTTATTTTTTTATCATAACTTTAATAATCAAAAGNAAAATTAGGCGCTTTTTATTATATTATTATTAACATGTATCGCAAATAAAAAATTGCTACAGACGCAGAATAATTCGTACTAATTTGTACCACCAAGCCCGGAATTTGTACCTCAAAAATAACAACCAAAAAAAAATTATTTACTCCAAAATGTTAATTAACAATTGAATATCTGCTTTAATTATTGAGGTACGAATTCCGCTCTTATCGGTACAAGTTAGCTCACGTTCCGCTCTTTAAAATAAAAAATGAATTATTCAAAAATATTGATTTTTCGAGGAACCATGCATTGTTGATAAAAATGTTTCATTAACGATTGCATGGCGCCTTCAAAAATCAATATTTTTAAATAATTTTTATTTTATTTTGAAAAGCAGAACATGGGATAATTTGTACCGATAAAATTAGAATTTGTACCCTCAATAATAATAACAGAGTATTGTAAATTGAAATTTTGGAGTAACTTGTTGTTTTATTATTATTATTGAGGTAAAAATTTCGTTAGGATCGGTACAAATTAGTTTAACGTCTGCTCTTTAGAAAAAATTCATTTTCCTCTGAGTCATTTAGGAACAAAATCAATTTTTAACCCTTTTTCCACTCTTTAATTTTGAGGTACAAATGAAAACAATTGCAGTAAAAAATAGTACAAATTAAGACGCTTCTAATAAGAATTCTAGATAATTTCTTTAGGACATATGCAGGCCAGATTCACGCACCTGTACAATTCTTCTACATATTTTAATTTAACGGTAAATGATGAAATAATATAGATATTAATTATATATAAGAAATAACAAATCTTCTTGCATATAAATGAATCGAAAATTAAAACATATATATTGTAACCAATTTTCTGACCTGCACAGCGAGAACTATCGGCCAAGGTTAGCATCGAGGATTTCTCACCATCCTCCTTAAAATCACCAGGGGAAGCCATGTTTGTTATCTCGGAACTTAACAACCGTGGGAGTCACGAGAACAAAAAATAACGGGAACCTAACTCAGACCTAGAAATGGTAGAGGGGCACGGTCCACCTGATTAGATTATGTAATACGTAACCAAACCTGAAGGAACTATCGTGGACCAAGTATAGTGTGTTACATACGCATATTTTACGTTGCGACTATACTATAGGAAATACTGACGTCACAAATATCATAAGTGTGGGAGCAAATATGCTATATGTGATATGAGTATTTAGTATAGGGAACCATACAGCGAGCCATCGTGACCCGGTCTTACTCATATATCTCAATATTATTATTATTGTTATTATTTACAGCGATCCATCGTGAACTCACACATACACATTGCGTAGTGAGAATATAATTATTATTATTGATATAAGAGAGCCATATAGCGTGATAATTAGTATTAGTCTGTCATTGGAAATTCGGACAGAGTTTCACCAGGACTTAAATTCTGATACCTAGAGAGCCTTCACGAGATATCCAAACGATGTCGAGAGAACCAGTAGTAGACCATAGAGAGCCAGTCAAGAGAAGGTAGTGATTAGTCGAGAGCCAGACAAGTTGTGTCGTCTCACGACGACGTTGAGTGCTCAGCTGCTGTGAGCTTTAACCCCACTCAGGTAGCACTCTCCTACCTCTCACACCCGGACATGCGCAGCACGCTTTCCTAGCCCGCAGTTCGATAGGTTTACGATCAGGTTTCGTACGCAGCTTTCGGTGAGTTCGTCTCTTTGACGGAGGAGTGGAAGTCATGCAGTGGAACCAGATGTCCATGAAATGGAATTCCATCGTCAACCAACAACAGACACCACAATTCTTGGCGTTTATAGTCCTTAACGTCCTGTAGCTGTCAATAACATATACAGACCTGTTGATTTAGTCAACGTCATGTTTGAAGAAGGACGTATTGGTAATATTATCATTTACATCATTCGTTTTCTTCAACACTGAATAATTTGTTTATTTAAGTATTTGGTTTCTCTTTCATCACCAGTGATTTAATTGTAATTTAATCATAATGTTAAACAAACAGTATCATATCATTAAAAAAAAAAAAAAAATGACAGAACTACGTACTTAGTATTTAAATTAAAAAGAAAAAAAAAGTAACAACAATTATATTGAATTTTATTAAAGCAATTACTGTATTCAATTGTACTGAATAAAAAAAAAAACAATAACATTCTGAATCATTGTCAGAATGTAGTAAGCTTTTATATCGTGATAATTATCATTTAAAACATTGTCTAAATATTTAAAAGTTTGGATATTTAAAATAAAATGTTCGTTTTCTCAAATAAATTGTGTTGATTTTCATTGCTCCTTTCTCCTGCATTTGGTAATTACTTGAATAAATTGTATTGATTATTATTGTTTTCTTCTCCTTTATTTTGTTATTGATTGATAAATTTAATGGCAGATATTTTCATAGTGCTTCCTTGCATACATTTCGTGCATACGCTCGGTGTGAAAAGGGAACAAACACACCTCTCAATTCTTTGTTTGACATAGTTGAATAATTTTTATTTTTTTAAATATTAATTAAAAACCATTGTACTATTCATCCCCTTGCTAATCACAGTTAATTAGTACTTGCGCATGCGCGGGTACAGTGATAAAAAATGGTGACGTTGAAGAGGCTTAATATAATGTGTACAATAATATTTTTTAAATAATCAACAACTAAGTAAATATTTAATTAATATTATCTTATCAATTCATTATAATATATTTAATAAAAAATAAATAAATCAAACTCCAATATTTATTATTTTTCATCACTGTACTTACGCATGCGCAAAAATAAATTAAATCAGAAAAAAAATAAACACTTAAAAGAAAGCACCCAATTAACAGTGATTAGCAAGGGGATGAATCACATGACAGTATCGTCCGAGTATATATATTAAGTAAATTCAGCCAGAACAGTTAATAAGGAAACTCCCATTGATTTACCTTCTTTATATAAATTAATCACTCATTTATTACTAGGCTTCTTCAAGAGCCTTAAGATTTTAGGTCGATTTTACTTTATTAGATGAAAAAAAGAGGGCGCTTTCAACTATCCTACGCTTCATACGTGCAACACTTATGAATGTATGATACAGTATGATACCCCGAAAAACATTTTTTTTTGGTGGCAGCCTCGACTTCACGTTATTTGCCATTTTTGTAATCACTATTACTAAATATTATTAATAATTTATTCGCTTATACTTATTTCTGATACAAAGGAAAATAACCGACTCGAATTATCCTCATTTGTTTACTGAAAAAACAACAAGTATCAACGAACACTAATCTAGGGAAGTAATAGGGACTTTTAAAAGTTTTTTGAGTTCGACCTGAATCACCGCCATCTTGGAAATCACGAACAGACTGAGGTTTTGGAACGTACCTCAAGAAAGTGAGAAAGAGAAAGAGAGAAAAAGATAATTATATAATACATATGGCTGCTCGCCGACTGTCATAATTTGTCGATAATTGATCAAATAATTTCTTGCGCATTTTTAAGTGAATAATTTTGTTTAAATTGAAGAACAAAACATCAAAAAACTGTACTATTGTATAATAATACGAATAATTTATTTGTGAACGTGATATCAAAAGTTGATTGTTCCACAAGTCAAAGTGTGGTTACATAACCTCATCGTGCATCATGTTGTAAGTACAGATTTTTTTTGTATTTATTTTACAGTTAAAAATATTAATCCTATTATGCTGATGAAACTTTTATTCGTATAAAAATACAAATGAATTCCAATAATATAATACATTTTTTGAATATATTAATCATTCATGTTGTTTTAATTTTTTCAGGTAATCCTGTGATATTATTCTCCAAATTTTTCAACGTGCTCATAGATCATCAACTGCTTTTATATATAAACATAATTGCTTACAGAACAACTTGCTCATAGATAAAATTGCTCATAGATAAAATTGCTAAATGATATAATTGCTGATGAATAAAACTGCTGATAAAAGATTGCTTTTGAATTACTGCTCAAATAAAATTGCTGAAAAATATAATAGAAATATAATAGAAATAAACGATAAAACTGCTGATAGAAAAAATTGCTAACAATTAAAATTACTGGCAAACATCAATAGCATTGTCGAAAAATAATTTATCAATTGTTTTAATTTATTAAATAAATTTGTCATATTGATATATGTATGTTATAAAATATCGTATGCATTGTTTATTTTATTTTTCCTATCCTAACAGTATAAGCTTCCTTCACATAGGTACAATTACTTTGTTTATAATTTATTGAATATATTAAAAAAAGGTTGTATTAAAATATTTACGTGTTTAATGAATATTCTATTTTTTTTTGTTCTAACAGTCCAGGCTGTCTTGGAGACACAATTACTTTGCTTATAACTTTGTTTAATATTAGTAATTATCATTTGATAATTACTAAAATTTTGATACCAATTGACCTCATTTATTATCCATTGATAGTTATCATTTTCAGACGCATCACGTTAACAGTAATTATTGTTTAATAAGAAAATTATAATAATTATCATTTCATCACGATATAAATTATATTATATTTATTTGAATATATATAATATATATATATCTTTTCTTCAATAATTATCACGTCCAAGTATGCTAGCCCGGCCTGTCAAACGTTCATTTGAAGAAGAAGAAGAATTTAAGTGGTTGATACGTGAAAGAAAAGCTAGAGATCAGCGAAATCGACGACAAAGAATTGCAATACTTGCAGCAAATACCCGTTATGATGTTCCCATTGTAGATGTTCAAGAACATTATAGTGGGCTGATGAACATAATATGCAAACATTGTAGGGCAAAAAACTTTAAAGCAGAAGAAGCAATAAAAAAAATTCCTACAACGATTCTTGCAGCTACGGTGAAGTTAGCCTCGATGAGCTACGTGACCCTCCTGAGTTACTCCAAAGTTTATTTGATCGATCTTATCCACATTCTGCTCATTTTCATGAACGCATTCGCTACTTTAATAATGCCTTTGCTTTTGCTTTTTTTAATACAAATTTCGTAACTTTTCCTTCAAATAATCGACCTGGGCCATACTGTTTCAAAATCCAGGGACAAATTTATTATCAATTTAATTCTGCTCTATATCCCTCTTCAAACGATAGTCTAGCTTTTGGCCAACTTTTTATAGTCGATCAAAATGAAGCTGTTGATATTCGATCGCGAATAAATGGAGTTTCAACGTTCAATCGAGAAGTTATCGATGCCATAAGCACGGTTTTACATGAAAATAACGAATTCGCCAAAGCTTATAAAATGATGCATGAAGAACTGCAGCGGTCCATGATAAATAATAACGAGCATGTTGAACCTGAAATGCAATTGCTATTTTCATTAAGACCTGGCATGGACGCTAGTTGATATAATTTCCAAAGAGTGAATAAAGTTGCCGCAGTTTTTACAACTGCTGATGGCGATATACCGGAATCTTACGTAACAGTGTATAATAAAAAAACAAAAGAACTGAAATCTCTTAGTACGATGGATCCGAATGTTAAACCGTTGATTTATCCACTGTTTTATCCTTACGGCGAAAGAGGTTGGCACAGCAATATACCATGCACTGTAAGGACAAAACGTGTTTCAAGAGCTGCATACATTAAGTATAGAATGGCTACTCGAGATAATAATGTGTTTTTAATGGGTGGAAGATTATTTCAACAATGGATTGTTGATAGTTACGTCAAGGTTGAAAAGAATGAATTTTTGTGGAATGAACCAGAAAAAAATACGTGCTGATAGTTATCAGGGATCAATTGATCATTTGCAACAAAGAGCAACTGAAACTGATAAGCGAGTTGGAAAAATGATAATTCAACATTCACAGGTTCACCACGTAATATGCTACAACATTATCGGTATGCTATGGCTGTAGTAAGAAAGTTCGGTAAACCTTATCTGTTCATAACTATGACATGCAATCCAGATTGGCGTGAAATTAAAGAAAATCTTCTATCTGAACAGACACCATCAGATAGGCCAGACTTAGTTTCACGTGTTTTTGATATTAAAAAAGATGAGTTCGTCAAAAAAATTGTCAAAGAAAATCTTTTTGGGGAAATACTGGCGTATGTGTTTCTTATAGAATATCAAAAACGAGGATTACCTCATGGTCATTTTTCATTTACACTTAAACAACAAAGTAAAATTACAACTCCAGATATCGTTAATAAATATATTTCCGCAGAGATTCCAGATATAAATGTAAACCCTAGACTACACAATATCGTCATGAAAAATATGATTCATGGCCCATGTGGGGATTGGTGCAAAGATGACACGGGTAAGTGTACAAAAAAATTTCCTAAACAATTTCAAGAAGAAACAACAATGGACGAGAATGGATACCCAACTTATCGTCGTATGAATACTGGTGTTTATCAATGCCCCAATGGAAACACTGCGGATAATCAGTATGTTGTACCTTATAATTCTATATTACTGATGCTATTTGATTGTCATATAAATGTAGAAGTAGTATCTAGCATTAAAGCTATAAAATATTTATATAAATACATATACAAAGGGCATGATGCTGCTTCCATCGTGGTTACTGATACTACGAATTCTATTGATAAGCTTATTGATCATGATGAAATTAAAAACCATATAGAAACTCATGTTTTTATATTGATGGACCCGAAGGTTCTGGAAAAACATTCGTTAATAGCCAGAAGGAAGAACCATGCATAATGTTTTTGGCATGCCTGTTCCGATGTATGCTGACTCAACATCCAGCATCAAATGCCAATCAAAAGTAGCAGAAGAATTAGTAAACACTGATGTATTGATTTGCGATGAAGCACCAATGGCCCCAAGGTATTGCATGGAATGAGCAAATCAGACTTATCGGGATATAACGATAGTTGATTTGCCTTTTGGTGGAAAAATTGTACTCATAGGTGGTGATTTCCGACAATTATTGCCAGTTTCAAAAAATGGTACGCGAAGTGAAACAATAACTTTATCCATTAAATTTAGTCAATAATGGAAACTCTTTACAATTTTTTCGTTGACAGAAAACATAAGAACTTTACCTGGAGAAGGTGAATTCGTAAAATATCTGCTCGACCTAAGTAATGGTACTTTGAACAACGTAGATAATTTATTAGCTTCTGGAAATTGTATAGCTGAAAAAGATGAAGATATAGTGAAAACTATTCTAAGATCTAATTAGAGATCTGATAAATAAACGACCTTATAATGATATAGCGAAAGTAGCTGTATTGTCGGCATGACATGTTGCCGTAGATGATATCAATGATAGAGACCACAACACGGAAAAAGTTTATACTGGCATCGATAGTACAGAAAATTGTGATAATGGAGATATTGATGATATTATACTGCCCGAGTACTTGAATACCTTAAACCCCCCAAACTTTCAACCTCATAGATTAGTATTAAGGATTAATTGTATTATAATGTTACTCCGCAATCTGAGTCCCGGTGAAGGTTTTATGTAATGGCACAGATTATAAGTACTGGATCTTTCTAATAATCTTTTAATATGTCGTATTTTGACAGGTGATAAAATAAATAACATCGTATTTATACATCGTATTACGTTGTATTGCGAAGATATTTATCCGTTTACTTTCAAGCGTAGACAATTTCCAATTAAAATAGCATTTGCGATGACTATAAATAAAAGTCAAGGACAAACATTTGAAAAGGTAGGAATCGACTTAAGAAAAGATGTATTTAATCATGGCCAATTGTACGTAGCATTTTCACGCGTTAGATCATGGGAATCATTGCGAATTTTCTTAAGTGAACAACGCCTAAATAATAATGTTAAAAATTATGTCTATAAAGAATTATTTAAAGAATGAAAAATTTAGCTACGAACATGGTCAAGTTATAGATACAAACACGTTAATGAAAATCAATATTAGTCACTATACTAATAAAATAAGAAAACGGTGAAGTTTTTTCGACACATAACTACGTCATTTATCCATAATACGTAGAATATATTTTTATAAAGTTAAATATGTGTTAAATGTTTTTCAATTTCACAGAAATCTTGCATGGTGGACTCCCTTAATGTTTCCATGTCTGTTGTTATTGATAAATATTTTATCCATATCGTATAAATAATAAAGCCAGCCCAAATATAATTTTCTGAGGAAGATTTTTGCGTAAAAGTTAAAAAATAAAGTAAGATTTTTAGATACATATGTAAGATAAAACCAGCGAACTACCTCAGCGACACTTTTTAGAAAACAGTGGAAAACAGCCTTGAGCATAGTTCAGAGATTTTTTAAAGGCTGTTTTTATATAATTTGCTGCCGGGGTCTTTGGAAGATTTTATCTTACGTACGTGTGTATATGTAAGTTTTACCACACTGAATTGCACTGAGTTCTGAGTTGAAAAAAAAAAATAATTACATATATCATTAGAAGCAGCCGTGCGGCAGCACGGCCATAGGTCTCGTGTTATGAACATCAGATAGGCGCCCCATCCAACGTCATGTATAACTATCTTGACCCCCCACAGAGCTTCTTACACAGTGATCGGAATTATTAATAACTAACTCCCATTAGTTATTAACAACGCAGCGTTAACGAATAAATAATCAGAACTCATCCCGATGATTATTTATTCCGAGAACCCACGAAATAATAAATTTCGTTACAATATATATATATGTAGCTAAGTGAGAATAAAAAAAAAAAGAACAACATTGTACGGCACACACACCCACAAGAAAACAATCGATAACCATGCATACATGCATATCCGTATGTATAACGACATGAAACGTCTCGAGAGTGGAGATAACGAGGACATTTAGCTGAGAAATTTATTTTTTAATAAGTTTGTTCTTGGCTTTTACTGAATTTATTTATTTTTTTATTAGTTATTGGAAAAAATCGAAGATAGGCTTATTAGAAAGAGGGCCATCGATATATATAGTAAAAGTATTTTTATTTTTTTATTTCGGCCAATAGTTAGCCTAAAAATTGATAAATTAGAAATTATCACGTCACAGAGTACAAACTTAAAATACTTATACCCGGTGAGAGAGTTCGCGTTCGTTCTATATTGTAACCGATTTTCTGACCTGCACGGAAAGAACTATCGGCCAAGGTTAACAACGAGGATTTCTCACCATCCTCCTCTAAATCACCAGGGGGAGCCATGTTGGTTATCTCGGAAGCCAACAACCGTGGGAGTCACGAGAACTAAAACGGGAACCTAACTCAGTCTTAGAAATGGTAGAGGGGCGCGGTCCACCTGATTGGATTATGAAATACGTAACCAAACCTGAGAGAACTATCGTGAACCAAGCAGAGTGTGTTTCATACGTCTATATTACATTGCGACTATACTATAGTAAAATACCTACACACAAGCATCATAAGTGTGGGAGCAAATATTCTACACGTGAGATAAGTATTTTGTATAGGGAACCATACAGCGATCCATCGTGACCAGGTCTTACACATACGTTGCCATTGCAATAATAATATATCTCGATATTATTATTATTATTATTATTTTCAGCGATCCATCGTGAACTCACACATACGCATTGCGTAGTGAGAGTATAATAATAATTATTATTATAATAAGAGAACCATATAGCGTGATCATTAGTATTAGTCTGTCATTGGAAATTCGGACAGAGTTTCACCAGGACTTAACTTCTGATACCTAGAGAACCTTTACGAGATATCCAAACGATGTCGAGAGAACCAGTAGTGAACCATAGAGAGCCAGTCAAGAGAAGGTAGTGATCAGTTCGAGAGCCAGACAAGTGGTGTCGTCTCACGACGACGTTGAGTACTCATCTGCTGTCAGCTTAAGCCCCACTCGGTAGCACTCTCCTACCTATCGCCTCGGGCATGCGCCGCACGCATTCAGAACACGAATAGGTTTACGATCCGGCTTCGTACGCAGCCTTCGGTGAGTTCGTCACTTCGACGGAGGAGTGGGGAAATCGCCACGATAAGGTTTATGTATCAAGACATCTTATAAACATCGAACAGGCACCCCATTGATGTCGATATAATAGTCTTGACCCTGTACATAGCTTCTAACCCCGTGATCGGAATTATTAATAACTAACTCCCATTAGTTATTAACAACGCAAGCGATAGCAATAAATAATAATCAGAACTCATTCTGATCGTCATTCATTTTGAGAACCCACGAAATAATAAATTTCGTTACAGATTGTAATCAATTTTAAATAGAACAAATTTTCGTCATCTTTAATTGTTGCTGCTGTGGTTAAATAAGTAAGGCTTTGGAGTTTCAACTAGAAGATACCGTGTTCAAGTCGTGGTGATGTCATATATTTATGGTGTAATTTTTTCAGTCAAATAAATCATTAATCATATAAATAAAATAATTAAATTGTTTAAACAATTAAAAATTTTTTTTTTTAATTAATTAATAAACTTTTGCCCAGTAGCGGTAGCTAAGTTTAAATTGGTGTCAATCCCCAGGCCTGGGTCGAGCATGAACCAAGACTGCCAGCCAAGGCGACTGGCTAGCTTCCATTCAATTGTACGGTCATTGTACAATGGGAAAATTTTCAAGTTTTTACATCACCGTACATTGATTGTACAAGGACTTTATCCCCATTGTACGTTGAGCGTAAAAACGTTCAATTTCTTTACAGAAATATCAATTCATTGTATGTATTGAAGGTCTTACTTAATAAGGATGAAAATTTTCCAATTTCCATGTTAACGTGCGTTGGCTCAGGGCCACTTCCTTTTAACATTTACAATTTCAATGGCAATACCGTTATTTCAGAAAAAAATGTATTGTAGAAATGTTTGGGAGTTGTATATTTTTCCAAAAGGATATATTAATTTACATTACCGGTTGTATTTTGAAGTAAGTTTCATGCAATTCCTGCTTCGGCTGCAAGCCCGAAACGGCTTCGAGAAGTTTTGGATTTGCTTTGTAAAAGTGTGGAAATGATAAATAGACAGGTGCGCCTGAAAATAAATTTAGTAAGTCACCTAATTTTCATGCATGCTATATGCAAGATACTCACTGTATTGACAAGGACTAATATTCTGTAAGCCTTTTAGTGGGCAGCTTTGTGGATCTTCAGGACAAAAGCATTCATTATCGGGAGTTTCAGCACTCGGAGGATCGAAAACGTCGTCCATGGGCGTATAGAAGTCTGCATTAATGCCCGCATTAATGACAGGCCCTCGGTATTTCAGTGGTAATACTCGGCAAAGATCTTTATCCCAAAGACGAACGATGTCTTCCCCTGTACTGTCTCGAGGGGGAAAGAAAGAACCTAAAAAAAAAATAATTATTTTGAATATTTTTATATAACTTTTATTCAAGTTCAACGATACTTGGAGATTTAAAAAATTATTTCTTGTTACCCTCTGATGCCGTAATGGAATTGCAAGGTTTTTCAGACCAATAGGGGAGTTTATTGAGTCCATTTAATCGATTTAAAAGTCCGAATTCTTTCATATCCGAGTGGCCCGTGAAAATAGTTGAAACTTCATCCAAAGTTCCATTTCTCTGTAACATAAGTAAACATAGTATAAAGAACGTATTAAAAAAACTTGCCGTAAGCTGCTAAACGCACGTCCAACTCTTATTAATTTGAGACCGTTTAAAAGAAAGCCACTCAACTAATTATATTATATTTTCCATGATAAAATTGAAATTAACAGATATAAAAAAGGCGGCTCGTTTAAAGTAGTGCATAGCGTTCTTAACTCAAACTTCATGAGTTCGATCCCGGACTACGGCTCTATACAGTGAGTCATCAAAAAAGTTGTACTTCAAATTTTTGCAAATGAATTGATACATCATTTGTACAAAGTCAATATTCTTTAAAATTAATATGTTATCTATGTAACGTGATCAACATGAGTCTTGATTTGAACGATAAGGTTGCTTTCCGTTTAGCAAAATTTTACTCAAATTAGTTCTCTTTTCTTTTAAAAGAGAATACAGTTTTTGCTGTATAAAAATTGTAAAATTCATCATCTAATCTTCAAGATAAATATTGTTTTTTTTTTTCTATTTTTTTTTTTATATTCGTGCTTACTTTACGTACTTTCTAAATTCAATATTATTACTTCTTTTTAGTATTTATTTTGACATGATACTTCAATCGATAAAAGTCAATATAAGAGTATTTTATCTGACTCGTTGATGTACTAAGTGGTATGTCAATTTTTTGATTTATACAAAGTTATAAATATCATATACAGGATGTCTCGTAAGTCGCGCATGTCAGGTATACCAAGAGATTGCACGTGAAATTTTAAATAGTACATGTTTTTAAATTTTGGGTCTACGACGCTTTGTGCCCGAGTTATTAACGTTTTAAGTTGACCAATCAGAATCGAGCGTCGATAATTATTATCATTATGGCGTCTGAACCCACGTGTGTGTTTACGC
>MKYW01000183.1:47073-100090 GCA_015776835.1 Aphidius ervi | reverse complement strand
CAGAATTATGAAGCCCTTGTATCAAAAGTTTCATCACGATAAGCTGGTTGGTTTTATTTCCGTTACATGTAATTGTTTAAATTTTTATTAATACAGCTCTGTCAATTTATCTAATTTTTTTTTTTTTTTTAAACCAGTTAAATATTTTGATGAAAAAATATACACTATATATGTATGAAATATTCCAAGACATCTGAAATAAAATAACGAAACGCCTAAAGTAAGATAGGTAATTTTTTTTTTTTTTTAAGCCAGTATGATAAATTGACAGAGTGCTGTATTAATAAAAATTTAAACAATTACATGTTACGGAAATAAAACCAACCAGCTTATCGTGATGAAACTTTTGATGCAAGGGCTTCATAATTCTGAGTCTGATATGTTAACGCGCGATGGTTCAGGGGTAACCCACTGGCTTTCAGAAGTATAGGTTTAGATCAGGCAGGGGTTCGAGGGTCGGTTAGGGTAGCAAAAAAAAAAAAAAAAAAACTACAATTAATTCTTTAAGTGTAAAATTTAATAAGTCCTGAAAGAAAAAATAAAAATATAGTTTTTTTTTAATTTTTATTTCTTTTTATCAAAAATAAAAACAATTTTCTATTAATTTGATCTATAACTTCCTCAAATTAAACGACTTACCCATTAAATTAAATAAAATGTCACTTAATTTTAGCAACTTTTGTCTCGACCGCTTGATTTAAGGGATATTCTTGCTTTCTTTTTAGCAAAGTTTCTCTTAAATTAATTCTCTTTTCTCTTAAATAAAAAAAAACTGTCTCAAATTAAAGCAAATGATTTGCTTCAATTAAAAAATATTTTGCTCCAATTAATACATTTTTTTTTTTAAATCAAAGCCTGAATTTTTCAAGCAAAATTTTGCTATTTTTGAGAAACTTTTCTCCTAAATGCAGACATTTTTTTTCTCAGTGTATTTGGTAAAGCCTGCGAGGTACAAATATCCTCGATCTCGTATTGACTCAGATTCTGCGAGTTAGTTAGTCCAAAGTTAATGTTCACGCTAAGAACTGCTGCCGCAGGGCTAGTTTACTACTCTCCCGACTATTACCAAAAACTTAAACATTTTAGTAATGGTGCTCGAGTGACGTTTGAAACTCCATACGGTGGACCACGCCACTCTACCATTTCTTACTGATCTAGATCACTACCGAATAGTTTTTACCAATATGTTTCTCAAAGTTTTTTTTAGAGTATACACATATCAAATAGAGTATACAAAGTTGAACAGAGGCCCGTTGGACACAGCTAGAGGGCTCAAGAGACTAAAGGAGACTGTTCACAGAGAATTGAATTTCATCTTGGGTTAGTTTGATCAAGTGGTATCTTTAAAATAACTAAATTATTTATCAGATTTTTTACTGAGTTTATTCGAGTTTAAATTATTTTTTTTTTCTTCATTTTATCTTGACTAAACTGGCAGATGTCCACTAAATGAGGATTTTTTTGATTGATTGATGATAATTTTTTATTGTCTAAAATTTAAACAAAATAACAGTATGATATTCACAGAGAGTATGTGTGTGTTTTTTTTTTTTTTTTTTTAGAGATGTGTATTGAAGAGAAAGATGTATGCAAGTGAGTATGTACGTATGTACAGTGCGTTTTGGTGTTAGTATTACTCAATGTATAAACACTTGAGTAGCGGTATTCATTTTTTTTTTAAAGTGTGTGTGTTTGTTCGGTGGTTGTGTGCAGTTACATTAATATGAGATTGAGATTAGAGAGCCAGTAGAGGCCGACTGGCAATAGTTTACTGCCCCTTCCAAATTTCTTTTCGTAAGAGCTATGCTTCCCCATGATAAACACTTGCCAGTTGGCTTCTAGGTTATGATGTAGGTCGAGATGCTTCACGTGCTCGTAACCAGTCAAGAAGACTAGAGCGACTTCTTGTAACCAGTGCATAAGATTCAATTTAAAGGATGTGAGTGAGTCTGAGGGCCGGTTTTTTCGTCCTCAGTTAAGCTACCATGGTATAGTATAGTATAGGGAAGAGAAACGTTAGACTATACCAAAAAACTGTAATTGTGGACGAAAAAACCGGCCCTGAGTCTCAAATACTTGTGGGAAGTGAGTTCCAAATGAGAGGCGGTGTTACAGAATACGCATGCTTGTAGGTGTCGGTTCTGTAGTTTGGTATTATGAAGGCTTGTTGAGGCTATTGATTTCGAGTCTTGTTGCAGGTACCATCAGAGTACTTGCTAGGTACTGTGGTGCATTGAAATTAATGACCTTGTATACTAACATGGCAGTGTAGAGTATTCTAGTATTTACTAAGTCTAGCCAAACTAGTTGACGTTGATGACTCGATATTGGTTGATCCGCTCTAAGACCATGAACGTACCTGACACCACGATTTGCAATTCGTTGTAGCTTCAGGTCAAGAACAGTACCAAGTCTTTGTAGTGCAGCCAGACAGTAGTTAACATGTGGCATTATAAGAGTTAGTATCAAATTTTTACGTAGTTCAATATTAGTATATTTGATTATATTGAGCAGTTAGTAGAAGATTGAATTTGTTTTAGAAGTGACGTGTTTCACATGTTCTATGAAAGATATCTTTGCGTCCATGAACACTCCAAGGTCGCGTACTACAGATGAAAAATTAATTGGTGCTGTTGGTGTACCAAGCGTAACACGCTCATTCTGCTTGAAGTTGTTAAGATTAAGAGAGAGTTTGTTAGCTGTTGCCCAAGTTTTAATGCTCAGTATGTCCTCGTTTATTTTATTAATGCACTCATAAATCTCAAGTACTGTGCAGCTACGATTAATTTTCATGTCGTTAATGAAGAGTGAAGAGAGTAATAGACCAAGTATTGAACCTTGTAATACTCTAGATGTTATAGGAAGTCAGTCAGATAGCTCATCACTCTCCCTTTCTATAGCTTATGTTAGACTGCTCGTTAGATAGAAGCGAAACTAGTCTATTACACCACTTGATAAACCAAAATGTTTCAGGTTCTCCAGCAGTAATTCATAAGGTACCATGTCGAAGGCTTTTGATAAGTCAAATAGCACTAGGATTGTGACCTTTTTTTCATCAATACCTTGTCTTATATCCTTTATAAGCTTAACAAGAGTTGTTTGAGTACTGTGGCCTTTCCTAAATCCACATTGTAAATTGTCAATAAGCTGGTGATCATGTTAATAAACTATTTTTTCAAGTATTTTGGAAAGATATGATAATAGTGCGATGGGTCTGTGGTGTTCTTTGCTACTTGGTTTGGATTTTTTATTTATTGTCCTGATTAATACTTTTTTCCATGCATTAGGAAAAATTGAAATTTGCAGTGAGTTCCCGGGAAAAACGGTTTGTATACAACCATATACAATCATATACAACCATATTCAATCATATACAATCATATACAATCGCCCAGATAACCAGTTTCCGGTAGATTACTGGAAATTACTGGTAGCTAAATACGAAAATTACCGGTAACTAAATACGAAAATTTCCGGAAATTTACCGGTAATTCTTGTGGCAACTGCTACCAGTAATCGACTAATAATTTTCCGGTAATCATTATAGTAGTCACTACCAGTAATCTACCAGTAATTTTCCAATAATATTTGTGGTAAATGTTTACCAGTAATCTACCAGTAATTTTCTGATAATCTTTGTGGTAAATGTTTACCAGTAATGTACCAGTAATTTTCCAATAATATTTGCGGTAATTGTTTACCGATAACCTACCAGTAATTTTCCGGCAATCTTTGTGGTAAATATTTACCAGTAATCTGCTTGTAATTTTTCAGTAAGGATGGTAGCTATATATTTAAATATATATTAAAATATATTAATATATAAATATAATCATGATTGAAAAAAAAAAATTATATGCATCTTCGATTTTCTACTGTGTGTATTATAAAAAATGTCTTCGAAGAAAAAAAATACTAAGCGAGACCGTGTTATCTTGGCGAAAATGATTTCTCCGATTTTCTTTCTTTTGTAAAATCAGAGACATTTGGAAAAAATCGGTGAGAAGAGGAAAAAAATTTTCCCGCGGAAGTTCCAAACACATTGCAGGTAATAAATAGATATATTCATTCATTTCGAACAGCAATATTATGATTACATTATATTAATTATTAATTAATTCCAGAAATTTTTGTAGAAAATTTCGTCTAAAGTTTTTTAATGAAATTTATAATAAAAATAACAAACTGTTTTCAGAAATATTCTAGATAATTTCTATAAACAATTCTATAAATTGTTTTTTGACACTCAGTTTTTAAAAGACGCCATTACGCACCAATTATAGTGCATACAAAAATACTTCTACGCACGATTTCTTGTTAAAAAAAAGACCTGGTAACGTTTGTTGGGGCGTGTGGCCCGCGTTACCCGTTGAAAATTGAAAATTTTCAATACTCTGGCTAGGGCTATGATTATTTCAAATTATTGCTGAAATATAATTCAATGGTTTATCAACAATAACATTACTCGAATCAAGGCTTTTTTTTTGAGCCTTATAAACATTTTATTTCAACTCTATGATGACATTCCTTGGTCTGATTTTTTGATTTTTTTTTCGGCGAGCCATAACTTTTGTTGTAATCAAGATAGAGATTTCGTATTAGGCTCATAATATGCGCCTTAAAAAAATCTAGTGACGGCATTGGGGTTTGTTTTTCTCTCAATAACGGTTTTCGAGCAAAAAAATTAAATATCCGAATTTTTTGTCAAATTTTGAAGTTTTTTTTTTTTTTTCTCAAAAACTATTATAGATAGGGGAAAAAACCCATTATGCGGGCGATAGAGTTTTTTTAGACGCATAATATAAGCCTTATACAAAGTCTCTCTTTTGATTTCGCGTTGAGTTATTCATTGCGCCGTTTTTCAGTTTTTTTTTCGGCGAGCTATGTATAACTTTTGTTATAATCAAGATAGAAAGTTCGTATTAGGCTCAAATTATGCGCCTCAAAAAAATCTAGTGACGGCATAAGGGGTTTTTTTTCTCTCTCAATAACGGTTTTCGAGAAAAAAAATTAAATATCAGAATTTTTTTTTTCAATTTTATAGTTTTTTTTTTTTTTCTCGAAAACTATCATGAATAGAAAGGAATTTTGCAAAGCGGGTGATAGAGTTTTTTAAGACACATAAATTGAGCCTAATACGAAGTCTCTACTATGATTTCGCGTCGAGTTATTTATTGCGCCGTTTTTATAACTTGTAAAATTTTCACATAAAAACGTATGTACTATTTCAAGTTACATAAATAATAATTTAAGAATAATGAAATATAGAACAGAAAAGATTTACGAACAAAAAAGTTCTAAAAAAAAATTAATAGATGGCGCTTCGTAGTGTGACTAAAAAAAAACCTAATGTAGGATTTTTTTTATAATTTTTCATGCGATCGGTCAGGGGTAGATTAAGGTAGGTTTAGACATAAAATCGTTTTTACTGGGAATTTTTTAAGAATTAATATTTCTTGAGTTAGTTAAAGAGCCGATTATATAAAAATAATTACAGGAGGTGGTTGAGAGATGAATGAAGATAATGTTAAATTTTTTTTATAATTTTTTACGCGATCGGTCAAGGGTAGATTGGGGTAGATTTAGATATAAAGTTGGTTCTACTGGGAATTTTTTAGTAAATAATTTTTTTTTAGAAGGTGTGCTATATAAAAATAATTACGGGACGTGGTTAAGGGATAAATAAAGAAAATGTTGGAATTCTTTCATAATTTACAAAATAATAAATCACTATATTTCAGCTAACTTCACAATAAACAAAAAAAAAATAATAACAAAATAACAACCTTTCAGTGTGAAGTTAGCTGGAATAAAGTGATTTTGTTATTCCTTAAATAATTTTTCAAGCAAATATATTCCCTTAAAACATAATTCTTTGGCTACATTAATTCCTTAGCTGCATCTTTTCCTTAGCTATTGCTTTTCCTTGGACATTTTCATTCATTAAATAAATAATATACGTGTAATTTTATTTTTAAAAAATAATAATGTCCATGGAAAAGCAGTAGCTAAGGAAAAGATGTAGCTAAGAAATTAATGTTGCCAAAAAATAATTTTTCAAGCAAATATATTTCCTTAAAACATAATTCTTTGGCAACATTAATTCCTTAGCTACATCTCTTCCTCAGCTACTGCTTTTCCATGGACATTATTATTTTTTAAAAATAAAATTACATGAATTTCAATCATCGAATAAATAAAAATCCTAAGGAAAAATTGTAGCTAAGGAAAAGATGTGGATAAGGAATTAATGTTGCCAAAGAAATTATTTTTTAAGCAACATTAATTCCTTAAAACATAATTTTTGGGCAACTTTAATTCCTTAGCTTTATCTTTTCCTTAGCTACTGCTTGTTAAAAGTTAGCAAAATAAATTTAAATAATTGTGGTAAGTGGCTGAGGAACTGATTCATTTTACAACACAATTTATTTAGTTTCATCTTTTCCTCAGCTACATTTGCTATATCAAATTCAAATATTATTGGGAAATGTGTAAGAATATGATGATACTCGATAAATTTTATTTCAATCTTTATTAACTACTAAGCCATTTGCCACAATAACTTCTATCGCTAACAATAAAATTTTCATACTTAAGCTCTTAGCATAGAGTCAATTCAAATAGAAAAAAAATCTGTCGTGCGCAACTTGCGTTCGTGGTTAAGTCGGTTAAAGCACGGTTTTAGTATTAGGTAGAATTAGGTAGAATTAGGTAGCGTTGAGGGCAGAGGGGTTCGATACCGGGTAGTGCCATAATTGTAAAAAAAAAAAAAAAAAAGAACTAAATATCCTGTTGTATTAACAATTTTATTTTGCATTTTTAACGTCGAAAATTGGTAAGTTTTACCTACTAAGAGAGTAACACAAACTTTACTAATTAAAAATGTAAAAACAACTTTAACGCCTTAAAAGGTAAATTTTACCTTTTTTCGGAGTAATGGAAGCGATAACAAAAATTAAATGTAAATTTAACACTGTCCATAGGTAAACTACAGCTTCAATCTTATAACATTTTTTTTTGGTAAATTTTACCTTTCGTCTCTTGGCGTCCCTCGTTTCATCTCAAAAAAGGTAAATTTTACTTTTTTTTTTGTAAATTTTACTTTTCATTTTTCTCCGTTATAAGAGTTTAATTATAATAAAGAATTCTTTATTATACGCAAAGTGGAAAATCAAGATGAGCAACAAAAAAAATATGTTCGAAAAATATAATTTGATAAAGATCCCCAGATCTGAATCTGGAAATCTTTATCATTTTAGCTGCAATGATTACCGGAAAATTACTGGTAGATTACTGGTAAACATTTACCACAAAGATTATCAGAAAATTACTGGTAGATAACTGATAATTATTTACCACAAAGATTACTGGAAAATTACTGGTAGATTACTGATAATATTTGTGGTAAATGTTTACCAGTAATCTACTAGTAATTTTCCAGTTACCTGTCTTTTGAAATATTTTGTATTCACCAGTAAATTACCGGTAATTTGCTGGTAGCATATCGTCTTACCAGTTCTGGTTATCTGGGTCATATATGGATGTATATGGAAAGTTGACTATTTTAGCGACTTTGTATACAACCATATACAGTTGTATATGAATTTATACAATTATATAAACTTGTACATAAGTTTATACAATATTATATAAATTTGTATATGAGGTATAAACGGTTTGTATACAACCATACACAACTCTATACAACCATATACAATCATATACAACCATGCAACTTGATAGCTTAGTTTATTGATCTTGTATACAATAATATATAGTTGTATACAAACATATATGGATATATACAACTGTATACCCGAGACGAAAAAAATCGTATAGTGTATACAAAAAAAGGCTGCCATATACGGCTGCCATAGTATCATTCTACAGCGTTATAGAAGCCATCATATAATTATACCATTATACGGTATACGGAAACACGCGCATGCTCTATAGTACGATTATAATTGCTCACAGGTATTAATATGCTCATTTCATATAGAATTCAATTATTACATGTTTATTATATTTGAAATAAAATTTCAAGTAGTGCAATCAAAAAAAAAAAAAAAAGACTGGCAAGACTTGAACACTAGACTTCCAGATTAGAACGCCACCGTTGGCCCACTACACCATCACCGAGATATATTAATTGTCTGTATTTAAGCCTTAATCAAAGTTTTTTTCATTGATTTACATAACTTCCAAAATTTTTTTCAATAATGTAGAGATATAAATTGAGTAATTTGGGTAATGATAAAAATTTAGTACTAGAATTAAATTAAGGAATGAAAAAAAAATTAAGTTACTTGAGTACTACAATGTAGAGAGTAAAATTTTTCTAAGTTTTTGTCTTTTATGAACTACACTTGGAAGCCGTAAAAAAGACGTTCCTTAGTATACTGTATAAAAAAAAAAAAAAAAGTTTTGAACGTTGATCGAAAGACTAAAAAAAGTACTTCAACATAGTGTCTTTTAAATCAGACATTTAAAATCTGATTGGCAGCTCCGTATACTATACGCGTTATCGGAAAAAGTCTCAACCGCCATCCAGCAGACGTTAGGCAGCCGAATATTAGCCGAAAGACTATATACAGCTTTTCAAACACCAAATTCATTTCGTATCGGGTATATTTATATGTGTTTATATATAAATTTGTAGAATCATATACAACTATGCTACTTGGTAACTTTGTTTATAATCTTATATACAACAATATATAGTTGTATACAAACATATATGGACATACAACATATACAACTATTTATATATAGTTATATATGAATTTATAAAATTATATACAACTCGGTAGCACATTAAAAACTGGCCAACCTATGACTCGCCATTCGTCGATTGTTCTTTGGGTCACCCAGACTGATTTTTTTTTTCATTCCTTCAAAATTTATAAATATATATTAAGAGCCGCTATCATGTATTGAATAATAAAAATTTGTTTGTTTAATAATATATAATAGTTTTTTTTTTTTTTTACATAACGAAACTTTCGAAAAAAAAAAATTTTTTTTAGAAATTATGAAAATACCTTCCGGGGTATACTAAACAAATAAAATTCGTATATCGGCCGAGTGTCGGTCGATTCTTGAATCGTCATGATTATAATGAATATTCAAGTGAAACAAATTTATATTTTTTTCCAATTGCAGCTGCTGTGGTTAGGTAAGTAAGGCTCTGGAGTTTCAACTAGAAGATACCGTGTTCAAGTCCTGGTGATGTCAAGTATTTATAATGTAATTTTTTCGGTCAAATAAATCACTTAATTCATGAACGAAAAATTAAACGGTTTAAACAATCATAAAGTATTTTTTTTTATTAAATTTATGAAATTTTGGACGTCATAAACTTGTATACAACTATCTATGTTTGTATACAACCATCTATGTTTGTATACAACTATTTTCAAATTTAATCTATAAATTCCATATATGGTTGTATACAACTGTATACAACTTTATAAATTTGTATACAGAAAATGGCGATATACAACTGTATGAGTTTGTATACAATCATATATGGTTGTATATGATTGTATATGCTTGTATATGGTTGTATACAAACCGTTTTTCCCGGGTTGTTAAAAAGATCAGTTAGTATATGAGAGAGTGCTAGTAGAAGTGGTACTATCACTTTTTTAGAGATAAGATCATGGCCTGATGCGTTAGATTCTATTGTTTTTGCTATGGTTTCAGTTGTATCATTGGTTATTATTTGAAAAGTGAAAAGAGTACTATGGAACCGAGCCAGAGGGACCGAGTCAATAGCAGGATGTGCTACAGTTGAAGCAAAAGAGACAAAGAACCTGTTAAGTTCATTATAATTAATCACTGTTAAAAATTTTTTTCTTGATCAATGGAATTTTCCCTTGAATTAAGTAAAATACTTCGTTCAAGAGAAATTTCGATAAAATTAAAAAACTCCACTCAATTGAAAAAACAGCCCTACTCAAATTAAATAAATTTTTTCTAAACATGATTTCTTATTCGAATGAATATACAAATCACTGAAATAAAAAAAAAGTTCTTTGAAAGAAGTGAAAACTAACTTGACCTCTGACTACTTTCAGAATAAATGTGATTCTCTGCAGATCATAAGTATTTAAAGATGAGAAAAAAAAACTATGATAGAAAGTACATAATCCAGAAATAAAGAAACAAAAAATGTGGCGCGAATTATAAACAATACAGTTTAGTAAGTATAAATTCCAAACCTGAAAATTTTCCCTAAATTCAAGAAAAAAAATTTTTAAATTAAAAATTTTGATTTTGGATTGTAAAAGTGAAAAATATATATATTGTAATACTTAATATTATTAAAATTTAAGAATAACACACTGAAAACTCGCCTGATTAACGTGAAAAAAAAATTATTAGTATGAATATTAAATTTTTTTGATAGTGAATGAATAAAATATTTCATAAAGACAGATTTTTCTTGAAGCTTGAATAATAAAAAATGATTCACAGTGAAATATTACTAGAACTATGGAAGATAAAAATGAGTAATATTGCAATTTTCTTAAATTCAGGGGAAAAATTTTTTGGAAGAAAAATTTCCATTTTCAAGTAGAAGAATGAAAAAATATATGTTTTTAAATTGAATCTTATTGAAATTAAGAGATTACACAATAATCACTTACCAATTGAAATTGAAAAAAAAATAATTTTTATGAATATTTATTATTTTCAAGAGAATGATGATAATATATAAGTGAATTACATATTTTTTGAAACAAAGAAAATGAAAATATAATTTGTAATGAAACGATTCCAAAAAAAATTTGATAAAAAGATTGGGTACCAAAAAAATTTTCCTAGATTCAAGGAAAAAAATTATTAGTCTAAAAATTTTTACGCTTGATTGTAAAACTTAAAAAAATATATAGTGCGATGCTTGATTTTATTAATATTCAGAAATAAAACAATATGCACTCGCTTACTGATGATAGGAAAAAAATTATTTTTGGAAGTATTTACTTTTTTTGGATAAGTGATAAAAAATTGTAGACAAAAAATTTTAACTTTGATCAAAAGTGAAATAAACAGTGATTCAGAATCGAATGTTACCGAAATACGAAAGGAATATCTGAGTAAAAAAATAAATTTTCTAAATTCAAGGAAAAAGTTTTTCAGTAAAAAAGATTACATTTTCAATCTTGGAAATAAAAAAAATTTACGATGTAATACTTAATTTCAGAGATTAGAATTTGACTGGTTATGGAATACACATGGCCATGCCCTGACCATGCATGAACAAAAAATAATTGGTATAAATATTAAATTATTTTGACAGTGAATGAATAAAATATTTCGTAAAGATAGAGTTTTCTTGAAGCTTTAATAATAAACAATGATTCGCAGTAAAATAATACTAGAACTATAGAAGATAAAAATTAGTATTGAAATTTTCTTGAATTCAAGGGAAAAATTTTTTAGAAGAAAAATTTACATTTTCAAGTGAAAGAATAAAAAAAATGTATGTTTTTATATTGAATCTTATTAAAATTGGAAGATTACACAATAGTCACTAGCCAATTGGAATTGATAAAAAAATAATTGTTATAATTCCCAGGTAGAAATTAGTCTCCGGGATCGAGGCTTTACGCTCGGATTGACGTCGGCTTCGATTCTTTAGCTCTATCTTTTCCTTAGCTACTGCTTTTCTTGAGGATTTTTATTTATTTTATGAATAAAATACATGTACATTAAATTTTCAACAATAACAATCCTGAGGAAAAGCAGTAGCTAAAGAAAAGATAAAGCCAAGGAATCAAGGTTGCTAAAAAGTTATGTTTTAGGGAATTAATGTTCCTTAAAACATAATTTTTTAGCAACCTTAATTCCTTAGCTACATCTTTTCCTTAGCTACTGCCTTTCTTTGCACATATTCATTGTTTAATAATAAATTTACCTATATTTTATTTATAAAATAGAAAAAATTCTCAAGGAAAAGAAGTAGCTAAGGAAAAGATGTAGCTAGTTAATTAAGGTTGCCAAAAAATTATGTTTCAAGCAACATCAATTCCTTCAAACATAATTTTTTGGCAACCCTAATTCCTTACCTACATATTATCCTTAGCTACAGCTTTTCCTTGGGATTTTTATTGTTAAAAAATAAATGTACATGTATTTTATTCATAAAATAAATGAAAATTCCGAGGAAAAGCAGTAGCTAAGGAAAAGATGTAGCCAAGGAATTAAGGTTGCCAAAAAGTTATGTTTTAAGGAATTAATGTTGCTTAAAACATAATTTTTGAGCAACCTTAATTCCTTAGCTACATCTTTTTCTTAGCTACTGCCTTTCCTTGTCGAATCGAGGCTAAAAAGCGGTTACGCCGAGTTCGAATAGGAAAATCCTTCAAAATTTATTTATTTTGTTATTAAATTAATAATAATAATTATTTTTTTCACAATTTATAATAAAACTATCATAAATTAATAAAAGAATAACAATTTTTAGGTTTTTTTGTCTTTTTTTTTTTTTACCCCGTTTTAGTCTCGTTTCGACGTCGAATCGAGGCATAAAAGTGATTACGCCGAGTCTGAATAGGATAATACCTTAAAATTCAATAGTTTTGTTGTTTTATTAATAACAATTATTAGTTTTGTCTTTATTCATAATAAAACTATAGTCAATTCAAAAAATAATAACAATTTTAGGTTTTTTTTTAATTTTTTTTTTTTTACTACGTTTCAGCCTCGTTTTAGTCTCGTTTCGAGGTCGAATAGCTAACATTTCGACATCGAATAGAGCTCGCTGCCACCGTCGATCTGAGCATACAGCTCAGAAATCAGCCTCGATCGATGTCAATTCGAGGCTGAATTTCTACTTGGGTAAATATTCATTATTTTCAAGAGAATGATAATTATATATGACTGAAATATAATTTTTTTCCTAAACGAAGAAAATTAAAATATATAATTAAATAAAATTTGTAAATAAAACAATGCCAAATAAAAATGAAAAGATTGGGTACCAAAAAAATTTTCGTAGATTCAATAAAACAATTTTGAGAATAAAAATTTTTACGCTAGATTATAAAACTTAAGAATATATATAGTGTGATGCTCAATTTTATTAAACTTCAGAAATAACACACTAACTTCTCGCTGAATAAACATAAGGTAGGAAGTGACGACGGGGACAAGCCTGGGACAAGCCTGTTTGTCGGGCTCTGAGGCTTGTGTCGAGGCTCGCTACCCGGCTTGTGTCAAGCCTGGGTGAGCCCTGGAATGTTCACTAAGTTTTTGCCGATGTCAGGCTTGTACCCCAGGCTTGTACCCGGGCTGGAATTTCGGGCTTGGCACAAGCCTGTGTCTCAGGCTTGACACAGGCTTGCAAAAAAAATTAAAAAATAATATAAATAAACTATTATTGTTACTTAATTATTGATAACAATATTATTTTTCCATTTAAACAATTTGAATAAGCGACATTAATTAAACGAAATCAAATAGAGGTGACTCGGGACCGATCCGGGGTCTCTCACGTAGAAGTCGAACGCGCTATCAAGTTCACCATCGGGGTATTAATGAAAGATGTAGTAAAACTTTTTTATATGAATAAACTCTACTGAGACTCAATACACAGTCCTCGCAAAAGCTTGACACAATAGTCAAAGCCTGATAATTTCTCTTTAAAATTTATATAACATTTATACAACTAATTACTATTTTTTTTTTTTTTATTAAATATATGCACAAGTCAAGTCTCGTGTCAGGCTTGGTGAAACGATGGGCACCAGCTTGACACAAGGCTCTGTTACAAGGCTCGTGTAAGACCGGGTAAAATAAAAAAATACAGGCCTGACACAAGACTGAGTTACAAAGACCCGTGTGAGACCGGGTTAAATCAACGGGGACAAGCTTGTATCAAGCCTGTGCTACTGAGGCTCGTGTGAAGCCGGGTAAAATCAAAAAATACGGGCTTGACACAAGACTGAGTCACCAAGGCTCGTGTGAAGCCGGGTAAAATAAAAAAATACGGGCCTGACACAAGACTGAGTTACCAAGGCTCGTGTGAGGCCGGGTAAAATCAAAAAATACTGGCCTGACACAAGACTGAGTTACCGAGGTTCGTGTGAGGCCGGGTAAAATCAACGGGGACAAGCTTGTATCAAGCCTTGATACACAGCCTTTGCACAAGCCTGAGACGGGCGTCAAGCCCGAGAATTCCTACCTGGGCAGTATCGATATAAATATTGACTTATCAAAAAATGGATGATCGGACTATTCGTGTCGGACGTAGTTTTTTCAAAACAAAAAAAACGGGAAATGGGTCGCACCGGAAAAATACTAGAACAATAAATAGTGAAAATATATATCACTACTTTTTGCCTTTTTTGGTTGTAAATGAATACATAAATATCTATTTTTTTTTTTTTTTTTTTCACATTGGAAGAAAATTTTGTTTCAATAATTTTTTCCTTGGATTTAGAAATTTGCACCTAATATGCGATTTTTTCCTTGCATCGTCTAGTGATAATGTACTATCTAGAATTTACCATTATTTTTGCTCCAGAAAAAAATCATTTAGCTGGTTTTTCCAAATAATTTACATGATGGAAATAAATGTTTTTTATAGTTGATTTTTTTTTCATCTAGAATTAAAAAAGGCAAATCGTGTAATTTTTCAATCGGAATGAACTCGAACGTACGAATAATGTTTTCCTGTTTTTCTATAATTTGAAAAAAAATTATTTCTTTTCAAAAAATTTTTTCTTGGATTCAGGAGTTTTTCTCTTGCATTAATTTTTTTTTTTTATCAGCCCAGGTTTGACAATACAAGACTTAATTTGTCATTACTTTCTCCTGAAAACATGCAAATGTACTTGAGAATTATAATTTTTCCTGTATGATGATATAAATTGTATGAAAATATTTTTTTTATAATGTTCAATGAATTAATATGAAGTTTTAGTTTTCTTAACGTAAGAGAATTGACCTTCAAACAAGAAAATATTTTTCTTTCGAGTATTTTTTTTGTCCTTCGAAAATATCTTTAATATTGGAATTTTGAACTTGGATTTAGGATATCCAACTTCACATTGAGACTTTTCATAATTACGTGCTGAATTTTTTTTTTTTTAGGAAGCATTTAACCAAATTTAATAATAGAATTTTTTTCTCAGATTTGATGGAAAATTATTAATTTTTGATAATGAAGATTTCAGTCGATAGGTGGCGATTTTGTTTCACAACTTTTCACTAGCTGAAAGTCTAACTTGAATCTTTAAGTACCACTGTATTTCCATTTCTCAATCAGAGTTCGCTTATCAGCGTCTCTTCCTACTCAATTTTGGAGCTTGCTTTATTAGGCAACTTTAACCATGTTTAGAAGCACTTTAAATATGGAATTTTTAATAATCGTTTCGATTGATATATCTGTGGATTTAGGTATTCTTGGAATCCTGAAGCTGCTATTCAATTAAAACAATTTTAAATGTTAATACAAAAAAAAATATGCTTTCGAGTATAGTGTCCATGAGAATTTGGAATTTTTTTTTTTTTGTACTAATATTTTTTATTTGTAAATCAAATGAAGCTACAGTTGTGAGGAAGTGATAAAGTGATGAAAAAAATAAAATTATAAAAATAAAAATCTATTTCTACAATTCGAAAGTAAATTTCCTTGAATTTAGGGACAAGTTTCATGTATATATGATCATTTCTGTTCTACTTAAGAAAACGTTTTTTCAAATAAATTTTTTATGATAAATGCTGAAAAAAATTTTGACTAGAATTTAGGAAAAATTTTTTACTCAGTGAGTATGAGATTCCTTAGATTTGAAGCACTACGTCAACGAGTGCATTTCCTTCAGCTTCGAATGAAAATCTTTTCAGATGAAAATATGAATACTGTATGCTCTATTCTCTCTTTTTATTTATGGAATCAAGTTTATTAATCTGAAGAAATAAAAAAATAATTTATAATGCGCAAGATCCATTCATCAATGGTAATTTTTATATAAATAATATTTTTGAATCTTTCTTATTAAACAAAAACAACTTTATTACAAAAAAAAAATATTTCCAAAACATGTATTCTACTTGAATACGAATATGAATTTTCTTGGATTTAAGGAGTATTCGTCAGTTTTGAAAAACACAATTTTAATATTCAGCCAAAAATTGTTGCGACGTTTATTTAAATTTTTTAAGTACAGAATGTAATACACCACATTACAAGTTTTAGTCTTTATTTATTAATTTTGTTTATCAACTTCATTTTATTATCATTGGAAAATGAAGAAAACATGACATTTCCGGGAATAATTTTACAATACGAAAACAGAAAAACCCTTTCATCATAAAATGTGTTTCAATGTATTTGATATGAATATTTCTCCAGATAAAAGAATTTTTTCTATATCTGTTTTTTTTTTTTTTATTACTAAAATTAATTTTATTAATCTAAAGAAATAAAAAAAAAATTTATAATGCGCAGGATCCATTCATCCATGGTAATTTTTATATAAATAATATTCTTAAATCTCTTATGAAACAAAAAAAACTTTATTACAAAAAAAAAATATTTTCAAAACGTGTATTTTACTTAAATACGAATATGGATTTCCTTGGATTTAGGGAATATTCCTCAGTTTGAAAAAAAAACAATTTTAATATCCAGCCAAAAAATGTTGCAACGTTTATTATAATTTTTTGAGTACAGAATGGAATACACCACATTACAAGTTTTAGTCTTTATTTATTAATTTTGTTTATCAACTTCATTTTATTATCATTGGATAATAAAGAAAAAATAACATTTCCGGGAATATTTCTACAATACGAAGCAAGAAAAACCCTTTCTTCATAAAATATGTTTCAATCTAATACAAATTTTTTTTTTTTTGTATTTCTTTTCTTTTATTAGTGAAATAAATTTTATCAATTTGAAAAAAAAAAAATTCAATCTCAGCACAAAAGAACCTTAGTTATAGGTAGTTTTCATGGAAAAGATAAGCGAATAGTCTTTTTTACAGAACGCAATTAACTCGATTATAAAAATTTGAACTGTGGCAATAACCTTTTTTCTTTCGATTCAAGGCTAAAATTACTTGAATTTAGGTTCTAATTCTTATTTTCCAATGTTTTTTTTTTTCTTTTTCAAGTAACACTCCTTATGGGGCTGTACGAAAATTTTCAATAATCAATTATAATACACTGAAAGTCAAGTTTTTTTTTTGGACTTTAAAAATTTTTTATTCATAACAAATCCATCTGGGTTGAAATATAATAATTATTTTCTACACAACAGGGCATTGAACCTTTTTTGATTTTCCTAAAACGAAGTAATTTTTTTCTTAATCAAGAAAAAAATTTTTATCAGTGAATTTAATGAAACTACAGGCCTGTTTGAATTTTCCAAGTTTCCTTAGCTCTTACTATATCTGTGTAGCATTCTGGTTGCTTAATTTGTTTTTGTAGTATAATAGATACGAGAATCTAGTACCCTGGCTCTGTGTGTGTATCTAGCTGTTCGATATCTTTCCAAGTCTTGTTTATTTTTATTACTTTTAAACTTCCTGGACAGTGATTGCACTTGTTTCATTTCCTGTTTGAGCTGCCGAGTCAGCCATGTGCTGTTTTTTTAGCATTAACAGTTAGTGATATTTCAGGTACAAATTTGTCTATTTGAGCCATGAGTGTTGTGTTGAAATGTTGTGTTTGATTGTTTATGTCGTCATCAGTTGACTCTTTTGGCTCATGTTGATTGCGAAGGAAACGTGTTTTCATTATTTTTGAAATTGGTACTGCTACTTGTAGGATTTGAGAGATTGTAAGTATTAAGGTATAAAGTAAATCCCATTGTCAAACAAATTTTAGGTCCAAGAGAGTGCGCATCTATATATGGTTATGAAAAATAGTTTCAGTGCCCCTGTCTGAAATATATTCACTATACTAGCAGGTTCTTGGTAGTATGTGTGTACTGTAGTCTATCTGGATAGACACACATGCTACCATATCCAAAAAAATAGAGATTGTGAATCATGGAATGGCGTTTGTGTAGTGTGGAATAGCTGGAACATGAGACAGCATGACAAATAAAAGATACAGAATGACATGAGCGTTGTCGAATAAAAATTTGAACGGCCCCTGATATTAGAAAACTTTATTTTTGAAATCAATAGAGGAAAATTATTATTGAGGATTTAAAAAATCCGTATTGTAAAGAAGTGCAAACTGATAGTAAATTTAGCGATATTCTATAGAAACTTTTTCAGCTACACACGAAAACATGTTTTCATTCTCTATTTCTGCGTGTTGAAGTTGTCAACTTTAATATCAATTACATAAAAAAAAAAATGAACACGAAAATTCCGAAAAAAATCCACAAAATAGACAATTATTTTGGATTTTATATAAAACTATTCAACCTTAAACATCCTTTTCATCGAATTAGAAATTTCTTATTCATTGATTGTTTATTATTTTTTTGTTCAATAGATTTCGAGAGTTATATATATCCAACCATTTTATTGTTATCAATTTTTTTCTACATTTATATTTCATTCTGTATTCAAAGTATGAATCTTATTGTGTACATACGTCTGTTCTTTAAATATTTAATGGTAGTATGTTAAATATTTAATTACTGTTCAAATCGTTCAGCTTTACTTGCAAAAAAGTGTCGTGCATGTCATCTTACAATGATAAATCCTAAAGTCAAACTGATGGTTAATGGTGGTGGTTTTCATTATTATGAATTGGTTCTAGTTTATTCGGCCACATTGAAATATTTTTCTCGATAGAATTGGTTCTTGGGTATAACGCACCTTATTCTTTTTTTGCTTACGAATATGAATTGTGCTGTTATTGAAAATACATATATAACCTGGAGAAAGACAACGGCTGTTCAGGGTAAATAAAAAAATTTGAACTTATAAGTTTAGCTACAGATAAATATGTTATGATATTAACATTTCAAGGAATTAAAATTTGACCGATCGAAAATTTTTTTTGAGTCCAGTATTTCGTGTGAATAAAATTTTCTTAAAATCATCATTCAAAAATTATCAGCTTTCTGCCTTTCATCTTACCTTATGATTAAAAGATAGAATACAATTTTTCCAAATTTTGTACCATTGAAAGAAATATATATATTTTTTTTTTTTTTCGATAGTCTGTGGAATTGATTATCAACATCAAAAACTTGCTTCGTTAATGGAGTCAATGAAAATATGTTACCAAGAACTCAATTTTATGCACATCAATTTATAAATTATATATCAGGGTGATTATAATTATTACATTATTTATATTTTCGTTCAACTTCAGCAAATGGGAAGTATGGTAATGAGTTACAGTTGGCTGACAAGTCTAGCAATGGCTATATACTACCCGGGATGAAATATTAAGTATTGGCTTGAGTGTCAAAATCAAATTCTAAGCCGTGCAAGCCATTTTTTCCGATATTTTATACCATGCTACAACAATTAGGCTAAACTATCAAAAATAATGGCTTGAGCCTTGATTTTTGCCATTTTGATATTCAACCCATGGACTCTGATGGATAAGGTGTATTCCAAGGGTTTAAGTCATTTCTTTCAATGCTTATTTGAAAAATAGCTTAACTATTGAACATGGTACATATACGGCTTAGCTTTAATACTTGAAAATTTGGACGTTGAGTTTTCACTGCTTATTTTATACTCGATATTTTATCCCGGGCTTCCATAATTATTGTGGATACGATGTGCAGTTGTTACTTTATTCAGCAGATAAATGTTGGACTCAGTGACACAAAAAAACATAACCTGACATTCAAATTATTCATCATGGCAAATATTCACTTTTAATGAATCCAAAATTCTCTTCTTATAATTAAAATTCACATTTGAATATTTCAACCATTCATTAATATATTCCAATCAATTTAGTCAATAAAAATTAACTCTTACATTTGTGTAAATTGAAAATAAATGTATTAATAAAAACCTCACATAAATAAAATGAATAGAAATGAAAAAAAAAGTTTGAACATGGTGAATATAATATAAATTGTAACACTTATTATTATCAATCAAATCATATCACAGATGTAGCTTACTAATTTCACTTGATTATTGTTATTACTCTTTTTAACATAAAAGTGAAGAGTAGGGTACCGAATTAACAATGGGTCGAAATTCACAGACAAGGATCACTGGGGTGACATCTAGTTAAAACAGGTTCTTCTATGAATTATCTAAGTCTTGTAAAAACTCTTTATGTATCATATCTTCGGAACTCAGAAAAAAAATGTATAATAAAAAAAATGGTTCATCAGTGATTTTCGAGGTCTTCTCAAATGACTGTAAAATGAAGTATACCTCATAAAAATAGGTGAGATAGAATAAAGTCAAAAAATGTTATCAAATTAAATTAATTTCAGAATTATATTATATACTGTTACGAAAATATAATTTATTTATCATCAAAAGATTGTAAATAAAATTTAAAATTCTCATATGCCAAGGAAAATAAGTTAATTATAATAATACGTGGGTTTTGAATGACGTCTTTATTGAGTGAAAAAAGTTTTTTGATAATGCTTTTTTTCTTCAATACAACGATGTTCCGAAAATATAAGTGTTATAAATTTTTTTTGAATTGTTTGTATTTGTGATGAATATGCTATTATTGCAGTAAAATTTCGAAAGGCTATAATTAATGAATTTATTTCGTATTGTTGAACGAAAATTCTAATGATTGAATTTCGTTTCATCTCAAAAAATAATATAATTACTACATATTGAATAAAAAGAGACTATTAAAAAACCTTCCGTATTCAATAAACCCCACTCATCAAATTTATAAGTGCTTGGTTCCTTTTTTTTTTAGTTCCGTTATTTATGACAAGAAATTCTTAATGAGTTTAAAATTAGTGTCTCTAATAATGAGACGATTGAATGATTTCATTAATCATCATGAGGAACTCTGTTAATGAGTTTCTTGAATCTAATATACTAAAAAATTCATTTATTTATAATAGCAGGAGATTTTTAAGATGTATAAATAAATTCTAGAATGAAAGAAAATTTAAAAAATAATTTTATTTTATTCATACACTCATAGAAAAGAAAAATTTTTTTTTAATACAAAAAACAAGAAAAAAATTTAGGAATAAAAATAAGATGAACTATTTTCTTGAAATTCGAGTACATCTTTAGCCGATAAATGGTTTCAAAGGTAAACAAGGAATGCGGTAAATAAAAACAGGAATTTTTTTCTTTACTTTTATTTTGAACCAACATTTTTACTTTTGACTTGCTCATTATCATCTTTCCTTTCTTCATCTTTATAATCAACAGGTTTTTCAAAGTCACCGTTTGTAATTTCTGAATCGATGGAAGTTGTATCTTTCTCAACTTTTCTTGAACCAGATGCGAGGGGCTATTCATTGGTCTAGTCATGGTGTCACTCTGAATGTAGTTATGGTGGAGTATCGTGTAGTAACTAGTATATTTCGTTACAAGTGCCCAGGTGCCGAAAATACCATTCGAATAATTATAGGATTGAAAACAATTTGTTTAGCAATCGAATTTTTCGCGTATAATTAATCATAACAAAAAAAAAAAACCTAGTTTTTTTTACAAAAAGAAGCGTCAAGTACTCGAAATCTTCTAGCTGTTTCATTTTTTTAATACAAAAAGATGTGGTACCTGGTAACCTGGTTCAACATAAATATAAATATGATATTTAAATTGTGAAAAAAATGTGGGGTCAAGTTTAAAATTTTTTCAACAGTTAAGACTTAATTATAGGCATTAAAAATATATTTATAAACGAGTCATCCGTGTTCGGCTTCGCCGAACTTAGTTGTATATCTATTTTTAATTCTTCAAAAAATTAAAAACAAAAGAATATGTAGAAGAAATGCAATTTCTACATTCTGATAAACCGGAAAACAACATTAGGAACCAATGCATTATTTTTATTCTTTTCTTCTCGATAAAATATATTGTTTGATCAAAAAAAAACCTAGGAGATGATGAAAAAATTCAACTTCGATATCCTGGTGAACCGAAAACCAACATTACAAACTGAAGCAATATTTTTAATCTCTTTTTTTTTTTTAAATATATTAAATAATAAGAAAAACCCTGAAAATAATTGGAAAAATCATTTTGACCTCCTGGTGATCGTAAAGGGTAACCTGGGTGATAATTTTGTGGACTTAAACCCTCCTGAGCTCAAACTAAATATCTATGTTAAATTTCATGTAAATCGGACCGATAGTTTGCGTAAAACTGCGTTTCCAAGGATCCGGCCATGTCTTTTTATTGTATAGATTATAATTCTTGACTTTTTGGTACCACATCTTTTTGTATTAAAAAAATGAAACAGCTGAAAGGTTATTTTTTTAGTTATGATATCACATCTTTTTGTAAAGTTTTAATTATAATAGATTTTTTTTTATACGTTGACGAATTAATTTCTTATTTATTCTATAATAATAAAACACAAATTAAATATTCCTTTTTAAATATCTGAGATTTCTCTTTTGAAACAATAAGATAATATTTTCAAGTAGAAACATAGCTTAAAGCATAATTATCAACCGAACAACATAATGCTTACGCACCATCAATGCGATATTGAATACATACTAATGTAAATAAATATTTTTTCACACCATCTACAATTATGTTGCTCGATTTTATTTTAGAATGTTGTCAAATTGCTCTGGACTTGGAAGCCATATTGCTTTGATTTGATTTTGTTTTATAATGTTTGTCAAAGTGCCCTGAGTTTTTAAAGAAATTTCAACAAAAACGCAAACTTCTGAAATTGATTTTAAGTTTAAAAAAAAGTATACATCTGAAAAATCTGTTTTTTTTTTTTATTAAAAAGTTTTATATCGATTTATGGGATGATTAGAAAACAAAAGATTTTTATCTGAGCTCAATCATAATTCAAATAAATTCGTAAAGAATTGGAGGGTAAGGGGTTAGCTCTATGCCGTGTATATATAGGCAGGGTAGTTATCTCGTTTCCCCACGTTTCTTTTCGAAATGAAACTTCTTTACGGAGGGTAGCGACAAAATTCGAGGCCCCGCTAGCGTCAAGCTGAGTGTTACATGCTCTGTCACACGCTTGGTCACAAACGCGGTCACAAGCGGATAAAGTGGGGGGAAATACCTAGAAAGAAGGGAAGCTGGCAAGCATACAACATGAGGTGTGTTCGTTCCAGGGGTATAGCACTACGTGTATTTTTTTCTGGGCTTATATTTTTCCCTAACTGAAGATTATTCTCATGCGCAGAGAAGGATTTTTGCGTTTGGGTGAAAGGAGGGGAAAATGTAGATATTATGACAATGATATCTTCAATATCGGACCAAAATATGCTACCGACTAATTTATTTTATAATTTGAAAATGAGTTAATATTTTTTAATTTTATTTATTTATTTATTATCGTGTGATAAATGAAAAGCTATAAAAAAATAACCATTGAAAGGATGTAGCCACATGTTAATTTATAGAAAATTAATTTAGCTGAAGAAATTAACATGTAGGCAACTTCCTTTCCTTAGCTACCATTCTTCCTATAGCTTTTTATTTTTTTAAATTAATAAAAAGCGATAGAAAAAATGGTAGTTAAGGAAAAGAAGGTGCCTACATGTTAATTTTTTTTGCTTGATTAATTCTTTGTAAATTAACATGTGGCAACTCCGTTTCCTTAGCTACCATTTTTCCTATAGCTTTTTATTTTTTGAATTAAATAAAAAGCTATGGAAAAAATGGTAGCTGAGGAAAGGAAGTCGCCTACATGTTAATTTCTTTGGCTTGATCAATTCTTTGTAAATTAACATGTGACATCTTCCTTTCCTTAGCTACCGTTTTTCCTATAGCTTTTTATTTTTTTAAATGAATAAAAAGCTATCGAAAAATGGTAGCTAAGGAAAGGAAGTTGCCTACATGTTAATTTCTTTGGCTTGATTAATTCTTTGTAAATTGACATGTGGCAACTCCCTTTCCTTAGCTACCATTTTTCCTATAGCTCTTTATTTTTTGAATTAAATAAAAAGCTATGGGAAAAATGGCAGCTAACAAAAGGAAGTTGCCTACATTTTAATAAATTTGGCACGATTAATTCTTTGTTAATTAACAGGTTAACAACATCCTCTCCTTAGCTACCATTTTTCCTATAGCTTTTTATTAATTTAAAAAAATAAAAAGCTATGGGAAAAATGGCAGCTAAGAAAAGGAAGTTGGCTACATGTTAATTTCTTTAGCTTGATTAATTCTTCGTAAATTAACATGTGGCAACTCCCTTTTCTTAGCTAGCATTTTTCCTATAGCTTTTTATTTTTTGAATTAAATAAAAACCTATGGGAAAAATGGTAGCTGAGGAAAGGAAGTTGCCTACATGTTAATTTCTTTGGCTTGATTAATTCTTTGTAAATTAACATGTGGCAACTTCCTTTCCTTAGCTACCATTTTTCCTATAGATTTTTATTTTTTTAAATTAATAAAATGCTATGTGGCAACTTCTTTTCCTTAGCTACCATTTTTCCTATAGCTTTTTATTTTTTTAATTTAATAAAAAGCTATAGAAAAAATGGTAGCTAAGGCAAGGAAGTTGCCTACATGTTAATTTCTTTAGCTTGATCAATTCTTTGTAAATTAACAATTGGCAACCCTTTCCTTAGCTACCATTTTTCCTATAGCTTTTTATTTTTTGAATTAAATAAAAAGCTATGGGAAAAATGGCAGCTAAGGAAAGGAAGTTGCCTACATGTTAATATATTTGGCTCGATTAATTCTTTGTAAATTAACAGGTTAACAACTTCCTTTCCTTAGCTACCATTTTTCCTATAGCTTTTTATTAATTTATAGTCTAATTTATAGTCTAAATTTTTTTTTTCTAAATTTTTGTTGTCGTGATGTTTCTTATCGTGATTTTTTTTGTCGTGATTTTTTTTGTCGAAATTTGTTTTGTCGTGATTTTTTTTGTCGAGTTTTTTTTTGAAAATTTTTTTTGTCGTTGAATCCTGTGTGTGTATGCGGGTGCGACTTTTTTTTCTATTTAAATATTATTCAACAGGTAAACTGAGTTTAATACTTAAATAATTGATTTTCAAAAAATAGTTATAGTAATAGCAATAGTTATTTCGCGGGTTTAAAGAATCATTATTATTTCGACATTAACAGTTGTTGTGTTTATTTAGTTTAAATGATATTAGTGATAATATTATGAAAATTATATTGTTATTATTATTATTATTGAAATTATTGTTATTTTATTTATGCTATGGTTATATATGAATAATATTATTATAAATAACAATAATTCAAATAATATTATGATCAACAATAATATCAATATAATATTAGTAATAATATCAATAGTATCAAATATATTGTCGCATTGACGGATGAAGGGCGTAAGTGCAAATTTAAAAATTTTCGGGATTTTCATCTAATTTTAGGCCTTAAAAAAAAAGGGAAAAAAGGCGTAACAACGTTTAATAAAGGATAAAAGGCGGATGTCCAAGGATTTACACCTTTTTTCCGTTATCAAAATAATTTTTGATAAAAGATGAAAGGTGTATTTCCAATTTTATTTGAAATTCATTAAATGTCACAATTTTTTAAATTATTGATTGTTTACTGATAATTATGAATAATTTATTATCAATAAAAAGAACATAAAAATATTTGTAATTATAATTACAAATCTCCATCTTTTATTAAAAATGATTTTAATAATCGAAAAAACGGCGTAAGTCCCTGAACATACGCCTTTTATCCTTCATCAAGGGTTACGCCCTTTTTTTTTTTTTTTCTTAAAGCCTTAAGGGAGTACTTCCATCGATTAGTTTTCTTACAAAGTTCCTAATTTTTGAATATATAAATCTTGAAATTCCCCTGCATCTAATGATCTTAATTTTGTAATTATGAACAATCTAGTTTTAAAGATAATTGAGTCTAAGCAGGTGAACTTTTTACGTGGTTTAACATTGCAGGTATAGGATTTTTTTTTTACTTTTTTATATTTTAAGTTCTAACAAAAAAACGGTTCTTACAAATTTGATAAAAAATTAATATGTCAAAATTGATATAATTTAGAATATTTTGAAAAAAAAATGAAACGCTTGTACTTTCCTGATTCAGAGATATTAGTAATTAAAGTCTGCAAAATTTTTTAATATTTGCCATGAACGTGAGGCCGAGTGTATCCGAGTGGCAATGATGCGTCGCGCGCAACTCTCTACTTATTTTATATTTCACACATATACATACAGACATCTAGATGAAAATAAACTATAATTTTATTGAATTAAAATTTCCAATTATTTTTAAACAAATTGATTATTTTAACAAATGAAATGAATAAATAAATGCATATTCCAATATTGATAACCTCAATTTACAACTAAATAAACAGCTGTCACAACAAGCATCATACACAAACACAAGTACACATTTATCCGAGCATTTTCCCGAACACAACTTGGCCGTGATTGGCTGGGATTTGTACAGTATCAGGCGAAAATTTCGGGTTCCGATATAGACTTTTTGTTGCAATTAACACTACGCTTTTTTCTATTTCGATTATCGCAGAGGTACTCCCTTAAAATTAGATGAAAAACCCGAAAATTTGTAAAATCGCACTTACGCCCTTTTTCCATTAATGCGACGATATTAATCATAAAATTTATAATAATAATATTCGAAATATAAATACTATAGTATTATAATACTTATTATTAACTAATAATATTAATATTTGAATATTATTGTGAGTATTATTATTATTATTATTATTATTCAGCGAGATATTCAACGTGACATGCAACTACTCCGAAAGAAGTTTTACTTCCCTCGCGCGTACTCGCAACACGCTTATTTTTTTTCTCATACTTGACGCGAGGCACTACCGTGCCTCTTGATCATGGAAAAAAAAAATCGTTATAACTTGGTAACTTGACCAAAAGAACCTCCGCCGTCCATCTATTCGGGAATGTTATAAAATCGTTATAACTTGGTAACTTGTCACCAAATTGAACATTGACACTTGTGTTAGTAATGGATTCGATAACCGTGAAACTAGTGGAGCCTCTTTCGATATCGGGGAGTTTTATTATATGAATATTTTGTGCTTTTTATGTGTTCATTGATTCGGGAAGAATTAGTTTCCCTGCTCCTATACACTCGAAGATAATCAGTTTTTGAAAAGTCGCTGCCAAGTTGACTACACATTGACTTAACTACAGTTATGCAAACCATCCTATTTTTATCTGACAATCGACTTTTCTCGGAAAATATGGCTTGAATTGAAAAGTGATTTGAGTAAAAGTTGTAGAATTCAAATAAAAAATAAAAGGAGGACATACAAAAAAAAAAAAAAAGAAAAAAATCGAAATAATTTGAAATGGTCGAGTTTCAGATATGAACATAGTTTTTTTGATAAATACAATATTTTCCTTCTTTACAAAAAAGTTGTTCACATCAAAGTAACACTTTTTGTTAAAAAACACTTTCCGATAAAAACAATATTTTTTTCTTCCCATTTTATTATGAAAATAGATTTTTTTTTTTTAAATATGTCTTCAATCAAAACATAATTTTCGTAAGAGTTTAAGGCTTCAGAAAAGAACGCAAAAAGACAGTGAGAACAGTGACTGAGAAGATTAAGATTAAGAATGAGTCGAGTAATAACGATTTTAAAAGTGAACTTTCTAGTGAAGAGAATGAATGGATTAATGAAATCCGAAGATAGGCTTTAAGGTTGTATGTAAATCGCATGATCGGGCGACTTTTTGGGTCCACAAGGGTGCTTATAAACTCATATTAAAAAAAAAAAATTATAGCGCCCTCTCATGCCTAAAATCTTTCCACTTTACTGATGCGTCCTAAGTAGTGTGAGTGTTGCCGGCTTATATTTACAGACACTAATACTACTCCAGCAATAAACATTCAGGGGGAAGTTCCAAAACCGTAGATTTCTTTTCAGAGAAGGATAGAAGAAGAGATGGAAGATTGAGTCAGAAGAAATAAAGAAGAGGATGGAGCTAGAAAAATAAAACCGAACGGCGGTATTGGAACGTACCCCAGATTTTCAATGTAATTCAGCCGGCTGAAACCCGTAAATTTCAAAAGTAATTAGCCAATATCTTTTAAACGGTGTTGAGGAAATGAATAATTTTTTTTTCATAATTTTTGGAATTCTACAAAGTACAAATCTGTAGAAAAAAATCAAAATTTAAATTAAGAGTTTTAAAAATACAAGCGCAAACGTACATATACTCCCTATGCTTGCGTGTTAAAGTTGCCAACTTTGACACTAATTATCTGGATTTTCGCGAAGAGGAAAATTACGAAAAAATTCCACCAAATAGATAATTATTTCATTTAAACATTTGAAAAAAAAAATCGAAAATTAAATTCAGGGAAATCCATTTACATACAACCTTAAGCTGGTTTATACCAGCAATTACTCAATGCGCTAAAACGTTCCTTAGGACTTAAAAAAGAGCATAGCAGATTGAACGAATGCAAGATCATGATAATTCTGATGAAAAATTTACATATGTGGGAATAAACGAAGGCTCATTAGCATGTGTTAACCCGAGAGGTCACGGTCAAAACGAGTTTCCTTTGGTATTTAATATTGATGGAATAAAGTTTCACAAGTCTCGTGTAAAACTTGCTTGGCTAAATTTATGCTGTGTTCAATCAGTTTCAGATATATATTAGCCGATTCCGCTCATTATTTAGAGTGGAAATAGTAAACCCAAGTATTTAGATGCTCATTCAAAACAGTTTATTATTGAGTTGAATGAAGTTTGTCAAACAGACATTTATATTAATGACACCGATTTTGATATATCAGTAGAAATGTAGAATGTTTTATATGTGATACACCTGCACGATCATATTTGGAATATGTTATGGGCCACATTCAATACATGCCTGTAAAAGATGTACCATAAAAGACAGGGTTAAAAACACAATGACTTTTATTGGGAACGACAATTCTGAAATTATATAAAGCATTATAATTCCACGGGAAATAGTTTCACGAATGAAAAACTTCCGAAGAAATGAAGAAACTTAAATTTCAGCAAACGCATGCTCATGACAAAATTATTATCAGAATAATAATATCAAAAGAGAAAATAGATGGAAATAATACTACTACGTAATCAGCAGTTATTACATCAGCAAAATCATATTTGATGATAAAATTCTACTAATGTACTTTCGAAAAATTTGACGTATTTGATATTTGGTATAAATCTTAAAAAAGATTCAAAATTCAAAAACGAAATCGTAAGATTTTTTTTTAGATCAATTAATTCTTTGTTTTTAGATTATTAATACTCTTGAATGATCTATTATTTTTCCTTCAAAACTATTCTTTAAAAATAAATACGCTAATAAAAATTAATTTATTAGCGTAATAGAATTTTGAAAGACGAATTTTTATAGCTTACTATGAAGTCTGAGTATATTTTTAGACTCATGATAGAATTATTGTAAAGACTTCGTAATAGGCTCAAAAAACGTAGATTTGAGAAAACTATCACCTCGACGAAGAAAAATTAAATGAACAAATATTCATTAAACTAAAAAACGCGTTCAAGCACCTCAATTAACCAACTGAGTTTCTCATAAAATTCTTTTCTAACCTTTAATATTAGATAATATAATATTGACGTGTTATTATAAAATTATCTTAGTGATAAAGTATTCATGAAACACTTCCTATTACGGAGGCTTGAAGCCAATCAGCTCAGCCACAGCATTCTATTTGGGAACGAAAAACAAAGTTTCAAAGATTTCATCAATTTTGAATATTTTCAAAAATTTCAACGGATTACTCCGCACTCTCGTGAACATCATTAATTCCAAACAATATCTAACATTGATAACAAACAAAGATATTTTTTTTTACATCATCATCGCTTCCCAAACATACTAGAAATTCTAGTGATGCCGCGATACGATACGATACGATATGAGGCCTCATATCGTATCGTATTTTTTAAGGCCTCATATCGTATCGTATCGTATTTTTCAAGGCCCATATCATCTCGTATCATATCGCCTCCATATCGTATCGAAAATTCATCATATCGTATCGTATCGTCATATCGACGATATTGTGAAAAAAAAAATCAGTTTCTGTTGTATTTTTTCGAAATTTTATATATTTCTTTTCTTAGTACAGAAATGCCTGTATATGTATTTTATTTTTATTACTTCTACCATGTGTACTTCAGCATCTGAATTTTTGAAAATATTTTTCAATGATGACCAATATATTTTCGAGGGAATGCAAAGTTCTCAAAGAGATAGAATTGAGAAACTTTGATGGAATTTCAGGGTCAAGGCGTGCAAATTGGTTTTCCGGCATGAAGGCTCATAAAAATATTTTCAAACAATGCTGTCTTATCTTTTTTTCATATATTTTTGTATACTGTGGTTGTGAATACCCTGCTGTTAAAACACGGTTTCTGTTTTTTTTTTTTTTTTTTCTCTTGAAAAATTTTTTTGTCAACAAATAAAACTCTAAAGTGTTGCAGATACAGATGATTTTATTTTTTTTCTAACGGTTTTTTTGAGGTCATTTTCTTGAATGAACTCTTCTGTCAATGTGTCATTTTTTTTTTTTTTAACTTTTCAACATGAGTTATTGGGTTGTTTTACAGTCAAGATCTCTTAGTATTAATTTTTTCACCATTCTAAATTTATATGTTTTTTTTAAATAGTCGAAGTGTTGTTTTTTTTTAAAAAATGGTTTTTTTTCTTCAAAAAAAATGAAAAAAAACCGTTCGTTTAGTTCTTTGAATTTATTTTATTTAATAATCCAAATTTATAATCTTTAATAAAATTTATTATAAATATTATGAAAAATTATATGTCATATCGTCGATATGGACGATATATCGGATATATCGTCTTGACCATATCGTATCGTATCGAGTTTGACGATACGATATGAAACCTCATATCGTATCGGATATCGTCACTTTCATATCGTATCGTATCGTCATATCGTCATATCGCGGCATCACTAACTAGAATCGAGTTAACATCAAGATGAGTTTTTTGGTTTATCATATAGTAGTATTAATTTTTATCAAGAATACTGTATATGTTATTAACATTGACGAATGTTTCAGTTACGAGTGATGGAGACATTGTTGGAAAATATCGTTTGACATTAATAACAGGAACCTAGGAAGAATTATACCAAGTGATATTCATTGATATAATGATGGATTCTTTTGAAAAATATACTTTGAATCAAAAAATTGTCCGAAAACAACTGTAGGGTTTAGAAGAGGACGGACAAAAAACCATTTACTTAAATATTAAAGATAAGAACACAATATTAATCTTTGATTTAATTGAAAAAAGCGACTTATTTTTTCAAGTAAACTAATCTAAAGTTGATGTTGTCGGCGATGAGGTTCACGTGCGGGGTTACATCTTTACGTTACAAAAATTAAATACACTTTCGTAATGGCGACCGTATGTCGCGTCGTGACTCAAGATGGTGGACCGCACCTCTCTACTATTTCTCACTGAGCTAAATCGTGAGCTGATCGACCATTGGCGGCCATTTCTCTTTCACTAATTAGAAAAATTAGTGACAACAAAATTCTCAACGTGAGGCCTGCCATTCCAGGTCACAAACGACATCTAGCGGCGAAACTTGGGACATTTTTACACAAGTTTCACAACTGCTACGACAGATCTCAGCGGAGGTGTGCTCTCGCTCCATTGGTCATGTAATCCCATACGCATGACTAGAGGGGTTGCAGTTGCGCAGAAGCTCAAGAATGTTACAAACGAATGGTTGGGTGGAGTACTGTACTATAAAAAGAATAAAAGCAGCTCCTTTAGAATGACGCAACTAATAAATAGTAGAAATATCATATTGTTTTTTTTTCACCACAAAATTGCTCACATTGGAATGCATTCTAAATTCAATTCCGTTTATGTTAGTTATCATTAATAAAATCGATAATTCAACGAACTTACCCCAAGTAAAAGTCCCATTTGTCGCATAGGCCGTCTTGCTTTTGGAAAAAATCTATGAGCAATGCTGACCAATGGATCATCATATCCGAAAACCAATTCTTGAGCTGTTACTGGGACAAAGGGCTTCTGGTCAATCCCACTAATGAACATTGAAAGACCAAGATTGACAATTCGAGGTAAACTTTTACTCTGCGATGATAAAGTCTAGAATCACACATTACAGACAATATGGAAATTATAAATTGACATTTGGAAAAAGAAGATATAACCCAGGTAGAAAAATTCATTCTGTATCCGGAGTAACTACTTCGGAATTACTCCGGAACATTACTTCGATTTAATGTATTACATTACGCCTCCGTGGGCTAAAATCGAAGTTAGAAAAATTAAAAAAATAAACGATAAAAAAATATTTTGATGAATTTATAGAAAATAAAAATATCCCTTAGCTTTATTCAAATTTTTTTTTTGATTCAGAAATTGTCGTAGCCAAGAAAATTATGTCATAAGCTACATCACTTTTTTAGCTACATCTTTTCCTTAGCTACTGCTTGTCCTTAGTCATTTATTGATTTAATAAATGAAATATATGCAATTATTTTTATTTATTCATTATTGTCACAGATTTTTGTGGTAAATTCTACCCATAAAAAAATATAAACCGAATATATACTACATTCAGGTTAAATTTAAAACTTTTGTGAGTAATTTTTACCCGTTTTTGTAGTAAAATCTACTTTTCTGGTTAGTCAAAAATCGAAATAGTATGTAACAAATTAATCAGGTAAAGTTTACACGTAAAAAATGTATATTTTACAAGACAAAAAGTGTTCCACTTGGTTTAAATTTTCTGAGGGTAAACTTTACCTGATTAATTTGTAATATGCTGGCCTAGTATCAACTAGTAAATTTTACTTCAAAAAAGTGTGAAATTAATCTATAGGAATTGTAAATTTTACCCCATAATATAGTATTTTCCGTTTAACATTTTATCCTTTCGTGCAGTGCCGTAACAAGGGGTGGGCAAGAGGAGCAACTGCCCAGGGCGCAGTGTAAAGGGGGGCGCACTCAGAGGCGCGTCACAAGAAAAAAAATATTTTTTTTCAAACAATTAAAAAAAAAAAATTATATTTTCCGAAAATAAATTGACTACTGTCATTTATGATCATTCGGATATTACATAAACATGATTGTCATTTTCAATTTGAAGATGATCGTCCTTATAATTGTCATTTTTCGTTCAGAGACAATCGTCCTAAAACAATATTAAAAAAACGGAATAAAATGTAAAATAAAAAATACTTAATAATTTCGATTGAAATTATTTTTTTGTTTCTTCTGACAACGGCCAAGACACGATCCTCTATACTCTAAAATTCTAACTAATTTTACCTATCACTAACATCGTACTTTAACCGACTTAACCACGAACGCGAGTGGACTAACATGGACTGATTTTTATTCTACTTGTATTGACTCCATGCTAAAGGTTCGCCTATCATTTTTTTATTCACATAAATTGGGATGATTATGGCAAATAGCTGAGAAATTAATTCAGATGACGAATATATTTATTTGGTCACATCCTTTTTTTAGCAACATTTGCCATAATTGATTACTCAAAAAGCTGTAAACAAATGTTGCTAAGGAAAGGATGTAACCAAATAAAATAATTTATAATCCAGATTAATTCCACAGCCATTTGACACAATAATTATAATTTGATATATAAAATAATGCTGGGGAAATAATCTAGATTATAAATCAATTTATTTGGTTAGATACTTTCCTCAGCTAAGTTTGCCGTAATTATTCTTTTAAAAAGCTATTGGAAAATGTTGCTAAGGGAATAATGCAACTAAATAAATTAATTCATAATCTAGATTAATTTTGCAGCCATTTGACACAATAATTTCAATTGAATAAAAAAAAACTTTATAATAGCTTTTCAATTAATTATTTATGGCAAATGTTGCTGAGGAAAGAATGTAACAAAATAAACTAACTATTAGTCTAGATTTATTCCTCAGCTATTTGACACAATAATTTTTATTTAATATGAAAAATATTGCTGAGAAATTAAACTAGATTATAAATTAATTTATTCAAATTAATTTATTTTGTTACATCCTTTCCTCAGAAACATTTGTCATAATTAATTTATTAATAAGCTATTGGCTAATATTGCTGAGGAAAGAATGTATAACCAAATATATTATTTCCCAGTCTAAATTAATTCCTTAGCTATTTTAGACAATAATTTCAATTTATGATAGGAAATATTGCTCAGGAATTAATTTAGACTAGAAATTAATATTTTTGGTTACATTCTTTCCCTAGATACATTTGCCATAATTAATTAATCGAATAGCTATTGGGAACTGTTGCTAAGGAATGGATGTAACTAAATAAATTATTTCATAATCTAAATTAATTTCTCTGCAATATTTTCTATAATAGAATAAAATCATTGTGTCAAATTGATTGTATTTTCAATAGACTTCAATGACATCATAGATTAATTTTCTAGCGACAACGCCAGAAGACAAAATTGTAATTATTCATTCTTCATCTATATCACTTTTAAAATATTTTGTCTTTTATATTATTATCCACAACAATTATTATTTAAAAAAAAAAAAATAATAATTTCAATATATTCTGGCGGTTTTGCTTGTTATATTTATTATTGTTAAATACACCTAACAAATGATTTCTTTTTTATACATTATATCGATAAAAATAGGCGCAAAATATATTTCTGCCCAAGGCGCAAAAATTCCTTGTTACGGCACTGCTTTCGTGTCCCTCAGTTACACAGCAAAAAGGTAAAAACTACTACTATTTTTCTCCGCGTACTACCACCGAAATAATTATTACATCGATTATTATGATCTTATGATATCGACAGAGTCTTAATTACCGGTATTCTCGCGATACCACTTATTAAATAAAATAATTAATAAAAGATGAAATATTAAATCAATAAAGATCGGACCATTCAGCCGACCAATTAATCTCAAGTATCAGAGTAGATCGTTGTAAACAGGGGCTGGAGTTGAAGGCAACCCCGAGCACCCCCGAATAATCCCGACCTACCCCACGGTTAGCTTGTGCCACTCACTTAAGATATCGATCACTCACTGTGTAATTATAGATTAAAGCTACTCAACTTGTGATCAAGTAAATCAAATTGAAATATTAATTTCTTTTAAATAAACAAAATAATAATTTTATTAACCAAATGCGAAGCCAAGCCATGCCCAATCCACGTCCACGCCAGTTTTGTAATCGACAGCTATATTGTAAGTAACATTGTATTTTATTTTAAGTGTTTTATTCGCGATTTTGTAACGTATCTTTAGGTAGGAATTGTGTTAGATTTAAATGATATATAACGGTCGGAAATTGGGTACATAATCCAATTATGCAGACAACATGACAAGGATATGTTATTTGTTAAGTTTTGTCAAAATTTGACAAAATTAGTTGGTCCGTGATTGTAGTAAATTGAGGAGTCCCAATTTTCTCTCTAAATTTGACCAATTTTTAACAAAATTTGACCAAATTTCTCATAATTATTTGACAAAATTATTTTCACCAGGGTATCTTATTTGTCGGGTCGTTTTACATTAAATTAATTATTGCTGACTCCGTAATAGACACGCGGCTCCTCTTAATTATTTTATCGGCACGTGGGCCTTCAAATCGAAACTTGAACGTAAAATAGTATAAATCGAATGTAACGAATTGAGTATTTTTGTATTTGACTTTATATTAAAATTATTGTGTTCTCAATGAAATAAATGTATTCTCAACTATACTCATATGTGTGAATCTAAGCAATTCATTAAAGAATTATATTTATATATTTATTGTGTGCATTTTGCATCATTTTTGGGCCTCATCTTACCTCCCTAAAACCCGCATCCTATCCCCCAACCTTCCTATAGTAGCTTAAGTGCGCTGGGTAAATTGGGTTAATAAAATACATATCAAGTGAGATTAAATTATAGGATAATAAATTATTATTTAGTAATTAATTCGGCTACGATATTTTACAATATTACTACTTATCACTACGAGTTCTTGGTAGTGATGTCGTGAAGGGCGAGAGAACGTGAGACGAGATAAGACAGAATACTGATGTGGAGATGAAAAGTCGAGAAACTGATGATTTAATTTTTATATCTTTCTTTGAGTTTTCTTTATTTTTGGTCGATCATAATAATGAATTTATAACTTTTAAACTAAAATCTACTGAACTATTGAAAAAAAATTGTCAAATTGGAAAAATTTTTTTCTAAACCCGAAAGAGAATTCTAGACGAAACAAGAGATAGCCGGAGAGAGACTAGAATATTTTAAGGAAGAAACAACTGAGAGAACGTTAATTTTTGGGCAACAGGATAAGTCTTCTCCTACTCTTCCTTAGAAACATTTGATGCCGTAGTCATTTTTATTTTTTGACTTGTTTCGTCTAGTTTTGCCAATTTCAAAATAATGGACTTAGAAAAAAAGATAAATTTTACAAAAAAAAAAACCAAGTTTTTTTTTTTTTATATCTACATTATTTTACTTAGCTGTAATTGTAACAAAACAATCAATATCTACATTATTTTACCAGCAATATTTTTTTCTTAGCTAGATATTTTACTTAGCTAGATTTTTTACTTAGCTACATCTTTTCCTTAGCTGCAATTGTAGCAAAACAATCAATATCTACATTATTTCACTAGCAAAATTTTTTACTTAGCTAGATTTTTTACTTAGCTGTAATTGTAACAAAACAATCAATATCTACATTATTTTACCAGCAATATTTTTTTCTTAGCTAGATATTTTACTTAGCTAGATTTTTTACTTAGCTACATCTTTTCCTTAGCTGTAATTGTAGCAAAACAATCAATATCTACATTATTTCACTAGCAAAATTTTTTACTTAGCTAGATTTTTTACTTAGCTGTAATTGTAACAAAACAATCAATATCTACATTATTTTACCAGCAATATTTTTTTCTTAGCTAGATATTTTACTTAGCTAGATTTTTTACTTAGCTACATCTTTTCCTTAGCTGTAATTGTAGCAAAACAATCAATATCTACATTATTTCACTAGCAAAATTTTTTACTTAGCTAGATTTTTTACTTAGCTGTAATTGTAACAAAACAATCAATATCTACATTATTTTACCAGCAATATTTTTTTCTTAGCTAGATATTTTACTTAGCTAGATTTTTTACTTAGCTACATCTTTTCCTTAGCTGTAATTGTAGCAAAACAATCAATATCTACATTATTTCACTAGCAAAATTTTTTACTTAGCTAGATTTTTTACTTAGCTGTAATTGTAACAAAACAATCAATATCTACATTATTTTACCAGCAATATTTTTTTCTTAGCTAGATATTTTACTTAGCTAGATTTTTTACTTTGCTAGATTTTTTACTTAGCTGTAATTGTAGCCAAACAATCAATATCTACATTATTTTAGGAATAAAGTAATTACTTAGCTAGACTTTTTACTTGGCTGGATTTATTACTTAGCTGCAATTGTAGCAACAACAAAACTTAGAAAAAAAAAATTGAAAAAAAACTTTTTACGAAAAAAAAACTAAGTCCTGTATTTTAAAACTTGGCAAAACTAGCCAAAACAAGATGAAGACAATGGGAAATACGGATAGTAGAAAGGCTAATAATCCACGATAAGCCGCCCCGGGGGGCATCACGGCGTGCTGAATTTGGGTACAGCCGGAAATGGGATGACAGAAAGCCAACTCGCGTCTCGTCTCGTGGGATTACTAGTTACTAAACTACTTATCTTTACAAACTACTACACAACCTTGCATAAAACTAGAGATGACTACATTGCATAAATACAAAAGTTGTTGTCAAAAAAAAAGAATACTAGATAACAGCAACCCGTCTACAGATAATAAACGACCCTTCAGGTTCTATTTTTTCTTCTACCAGGCCTACTAAATAATGCAACATGATCGTCAGTTCTTATGACTCAAATTTTCATGACATTATTCAGCTATAGACTGATGAGATGTATTATAAATGAATGACTTAAATGTTTTTCATATTATTACAACTGAAGAATTTAACATTTACATTTACTGACAAAATTACGAACTTCGAGAATCAGACACTTACTAAAAGTGGGATGTTGGGAACTAAAACTCTTGTATCACCATCTTTCGACATTTCAGGAACAAAATTTAGAATTTTTTTGTGCCGATAAGATACTGTACCATTGCTATGGAAAACTATATTGATCTTCTCCATGTCCTCTCTAGAAACACAAAATAAGAAATTATTACTATGTGATCTGACAATTTTTCTGTGAATGATCGATTACGATTTCTGAATGAGCACTAATTATCAGAGATCGTTGTCTGATAACGCGATGAATATTATTTGTTCAATTATATCATGGAACGTTGATTGTGAATGTATTCTGAATCCTGTTTTAACATCACTCATTTTTTGTCGTGACATGCGCTGATGTCTAGAAGTGCGTCCATATAGAGTTCGAACTAGTGTCTGAAAAACTTTTCATAGGTATTTTTAAAAATAACAAAAATACAACATATATGTCTGGATACATATAAACAGCGATGAAAAATCACATCCATACATACTTAATAATGATCAGTAAAAAGGCTAGTTTCTATGGTTGAGTTTTTGTTTTTAAAAAATAGCTCAAAACAAGGCAACTGCATAAAAAATGGCTTATTCAGTGTAGACCGAGATTGTCTATTAGTACTGGGCCAAATATTACCTGAGTGGAAATTTTAGTTCAATTTGGATATGAGCTGAAAGATAACGCCGGTTACGGTCTAGATCAGATGAGTCAGGAAGGCCTAGCCATCCCGGTCATTAACGCCTCACTTCATTTTTTATTCATTGATGCTTTATTATTGGCTGGTACCGAGTTCACTCCAAAGCCGGATTAAGCTCAAAAAAAAAAACCGAGTTCGCTCCAAAAGGGCGTTATTATTGCATCCGAGTTGGCTCCATTCGCTCTCTTTCTAATATACCCCTATTTCAGTTTTGAGTACCCTCTCCCTTACCCTTGTGAAACTTTATTTTTTTTTTTTAATTTTTTTTTCAATTTTTTTTTTTTAGGACGGGCAATGTACATAAAAAACTAATTTACTGGCGAAGATCTAGGCCACTGAGTGAAAAAATTTCGCTGGTAAAATAAGGTAGATATTGATTTTTTGGCTATTATTAAATCTAAGTAAAAAATCTAGCGGCTACACTGAGAAAAAAAAATAATTTTTATTATGCTAGCAGGGTAATCGTCGGGTGAAACTCGATTTTGGGGTTTTTTCATGTTCTGATATATAAAAATTATTGTTTAGATTATATAAATTACTTTGCAGCACAGTAAAAATTGGGATATGCCAGGGTAGTATTTATTCGTATACCAAATATTGATAAGCTCAATACAATTATTAGTTTTATTCAAATAAAATACTGAGCTTTGGATAATTTTTATTGTGCTGAACACTAAACATTACTCTGCAGCATGGTAAAATTTAACCCTCGGTAATCTTCGGTGCTGTTCGATAATTTTCGTGTCAGGCTTTTGTTATTTTTGTTATTGTGAGACGCACATTCATGTATTTGTACGTCCATCGGTCTAATGTGCCTCCGTAATTATATATATATATATAATATTGATATTAATTAACTCAAGTGAATAAATAAAAATGTTAGTACTTTTACTCGATAATTATTTATAGATATCACTAGTGAAATGGAAGTGTGAGCATAATTTGTGTGCAGTTTTCATTTGTTTATCGTGAATTTGATAGCAAGTGAGGATAGTCTCAATTTTTATATTATAAACAATGTTTTAATGAAAAAATTCACACAATATCATTTTATAACAAAAAAATTATTAGCTGTATTTTTAGATGAACACACCGGGCATTACGAAGTTAATAAAAAAAATTGTCTCGTGGAAAAATTTAGATTTTAATAAAATATATAATTATAAGTTAACATATATAACACAAGCACCAAATACAGAATTTATTGTTAAAAATTGGATATGAAAAAAAATACATTAAATAAAAATTTAATTTTGAGTATTATTATTTATTACCTTTTCATTTATTTTTTGAGCAATATTTAAAAAAAGATAATATATTTGGAATTTTTATGTTGGAAATTTTAACAGCAAATTTAGCATCCATGTTTACCTTTTACACAGCTGACATAAGTATACACACACATACATTCATGAAATAGATATTAAGATGGCGTCGAGATCAGTCGTGCAAACTGACAAAAAAAGCACTATTGCCGGGGTCATTACGAAAAAATAAAAACTAAATAAAATTGTTTAAATTACAAGAATATGATTTATTATGCAATAACATAGACGAAATGATAGGATTCTCTAGTAAAAAGTATTATTTATAAGCCACAAACGACCAAGAAAGATCCAGTTTTTTAGTTATTTGGGGTTGGCAACGCAAAAACTATCCATGTAAAAGCATAGGCAGTATATTTAGGACACGCCCCCAAAAATTTTGGCAAGTTATACCTTAAAAAAAAAATTAAAATAATCGGTCGGGTAGTTCCTGAGGACATATCCTCAAAGGTTTTTATTTTCAATCCTTTATAAAAAAGGACAAGACACCGTCGGCTAACTTCACGTGCCAACCTTTCATTCGTGATTCTATTGGCTGACGCTGTCGACACATCCATTTTCATTAGTTCTCACACACACACACACATACACGTTCGATACATTCAATAAATCGATATATGTGGCTAAGTTCATTTAATGTAATTTAATGATTGAACACTATTGAGTAAACATAATAATAGAAAAATACCTTGCCTCATCGTCAATATTCAAAGATGCAATAATGTCAAATATATTTTATTTATGTATGAAATATTTTCAATAAAGTGCTATTGGAGTATATTATCAAAACATCAACCAGATGCAACAATTAAATCAATGTCAAGTGTCATTATTATTGTGTCATTATATTTGGTGTCAACATCTTGGTTCCAACTATTAATACATCAACAGCATACACAACATTCAAATGGTCGAAACAAATTTGATAAATAATTCAGTGAATTTAAAGCAATGTTTAGTGGATAAGTATAATGTCATCGGTTGATAAAAAATTAAGATAGTTTATAATTTGTCGGAACACTCAAAAAAAATTCTGGCGAATGCCACTGTAAAAACTTCAGTCACAGGAGTATGGTTGCAGTCACTATACGTTCAGTGACTGCAACTATTTGTTCAGCTGAGAGAGCTGAACTTAATTCAAGTAATCGAGTTCAGCTACCACAACCAGACTTATAGTGGTCTCAGCTGAAGTATCGTGCCCTTAGCTATACACGCATGCGCATATAACGTTAGCCGCATTTTTGCTTGTATTTTTGAAATTAAATATTAATTATAAATAATAATTTTTCATCGATAATTTTGAGGAAAAATGTTTTAGTGAAATAGAAACTAGAAAAATAACAAGATGATTTTATGGAAAAGTAGAAGTTAATATATTTTTTTTGTTAAAAAAGCATCTGTCAAAAACATAACCTTAATTAAAAATATGATGATACGATTGTTCAGCTCTCACAGCTGAACAGTATGGTTGAACAGTATAGCTTAACTCAGTTACTGTACGCGAGTTCGGTTGCTGTAACCGAACTTCCATACAGCGGAACTTTGTATAGTTGTGGCAACCAGAAGTATAGTGGCATTCGCCAGAAATTTTTCTGAGTGAAACCTTGAATGAGAAAGTAATAAACATTTACACACATACACTGAGTAAAATGGAGCCAAAATAATGATCAAATTGTATCGATTGATTTGATAATTGAATTTATCATAACAATTGATAATGGAAAATTAATTAATACAGTTGAAGATAAAATATTGGATGCGTTTTTTAAATTAACTATAATTTGTAAAAATTAACCACAATTATTTGTTGTTGATGCACTATATCCACTGTTAAATCGTGTAACATTTGATAAATTTCACAATCAATTATTACTGGCAATGCAAAGAGGTATATTGCAATATGCATGCATGGAATATCTAGAATTAATAATTAAATGGTTTTAATATTGATTTTAGTGAATTTAGTTAAAATCTTAGTAAGGAATTATTCAAATCTATATTCAATAGAAGATGATGTACGTAATGATGCAATTAAAGCATGTAGATTTTTGTCAATAATATCGTTTCATCATCATTGAATAACAGTTGTTAATAATAAATTATCAATATTAAAAGCTACGGTAAATTAAGTTATAATAATTGTACTGATATGATTGGAAATATTGCAAAAAATTAATGTATACAATTTATTAAAGTACTAGAAACTGAGTAACATAAAAAAAAAAAAAATTATTCAATCAGAAATGAGTTTACGGGAAAAAAAAAAATCAACAATGAATTACCTAACGATATCTGATTAAGCAATAAAGTCAATCTGTGAATTAATAGATTAATATTAATATTATTATTATTATTATATAATAACTGTATAAAAAACACAAAATTTAGCATGTTATAATATTTGTAAGTTACAATACTATCTTAAATTTTAATTTGTGGTTAATTTTGATTTATAGAAAATTCAAATAATAAGTAAATTATCAGAACACTTGTCGCGAAAAAACAAATTAATTAATTGTATATACTAATTAATTAGCAATAATATTGAACTTTATCAAACAAGACGAATAATAAAATGTCGAGGATTGAGTGCCTGGATCGTTATCGCGTTGGTTCAAAATTTATTAAATACAATCTTATGTTAATCAACATGTTCTAAAAAATATCGATTCACCATTAAGTCAGCATGAATTGCAACAATTAAAATTGTTGATGAAAAAAAAAAATTTTATAGATATTAATCATTGAGGTGGTAAATAAAAAAATGTCACTCATTAATGAAAATGATATAAAACATTTGAACTGAATATCTGAATATTCATCATATTTCTTTTTGTTCATTTATTTTCATAAATAGCTATTTAATTATATATATATAGTTATAAATGAAAAAAGCCATTGATACAATGATAAACTTCAAGTATATAAATGCATATCTAATTATTATATGTATTTGAAAAAGACATACTAAAAAACGTAACTATTCCTATACATATAACATCGACATTCAAGTTAAATAAAAACGACTGCACAAGCGGGCGCTCAGTCTCGTATAATAAAATAATGAATATATAGATAGATTACGATTATATATATAGATATATAATTTAACTTGTCACTTGATTTTTTTATGCATTTATTATTTGATTGTATCAAGTTTTTTTGACGTTCATTCTCTCACTGCAATTCACTCATTTTTTTCTTTCTAACATCTTCTCTTCTTTTGTCTTCGATTATTCTGCTGATCATTTTTCCATATTGTTCTTTTTCTATTTCGTTGCGATAAGATTCATATTCTTGACGATTTTCTTCTTTTTCTTCAGTTATCTGTATGGAAAAATCACTTGTATTTTTATTTTTATTTTTTTTTTATTATTAGACACTTCTCTCAGCTCTTTTCCTATTGCAGTCTATTCCTTCACTTTGTATATTTTTACTTTAATTTTTTATTCTTTTCAAGTAGTTTATTGTTTGTTCTCTTAGTGCAATGTATTTTTTTATTGAATCACTATTTTCCGCAATTTCCGTATTTAAAACTTCATTAATATTTACTTCTCTGATTTTTGACCCTACTTTAGCTGATTCATCTATCGTTACAACTCCCGATACTTGATATTTTCTGGATCTTTTGATCAACATATTGTTGAATTTATTCTAATATCATATTCCGCAACAAAAAATTATTTTTTACCAATCTGAAATGACTCTCGTACACTAAACAAAAATATTTCATTCGATTATTCAATTTTAATGTCCATAAAAAAAATTCTCTACTTCACACTTCTAATGGTCCCAGTTCCGACGCTAGTCTTGTTACGTGCCGGGTTAATCATATTTATAGATAAATTATGCTTTTATTCTAATTTTCAATATTAATTACAACACACTGACGCTAAACGTTTAAAGTTTGAATATGTTGTTATTACTTACAGTCTAACGGAGTACAAGAGAAAAATGTAATTTGTAGGTAGATTAATGTTCGGTGTATATCCTGAGACAATAGTTAAAGGGATCGTCAGTCTGGATGATTCCCTGGTACATGGTAATGTCTTGTAGGTAAACTCTTGATTGCAATTGCAAGAATATAAGAAAAAACATCCCGAGTAAATGCTCAATATCAATCGTAGTTGAGGTAGTTTATTGGAAATAATTGTAGACTCTTTGATTTCACTTAATATTGATTATACTTTAATATTATTCCTGTGTTCATTATAATATTAATAGCTCCAATTTATTTAATTTAACGATGTTATCAGTTTTACATGTCATGAGAGTATTTTTCCTCCAAAAAAAATTAAGTTGATATATTTATTATGGCAGAGATGTTCTATGGTGGAAACATCCCTCGGTAAATGATTGATTAGTGGTTCCATGATATTCAGCTATGATTTATCGCTGACATATTTTTGTTGCGCTCCAACAGATGTAAGATATTATATTATCATTTACTTTGCAAATTATGATTTTATTATGCTCGAATTCAATATAAAAAAAGTGTGAGATTATCATTACAATTGATAAATCATTATTCAAAAAAAAGTAAACTTGAATTTAAAATCTCGGGTTACATCCGGTAAAGATTGGCTCTTGCTGAAGACAATAATCGCGGATGCGAACACATTACAACATTATCAAAAAAAATAAGTATCTCGTTTCGTTTAAAATAAAATAGTACATTATTTCACAAGGGAGCCCTTCCCCGAGTGGAAATTGAATCCGGCTTGGCCGGATCCTGATCCGAATCGGATCCGGTATGGCTAAGGTAACCCAGATCCGAATTTCCTGACCTTTTTTAGATCCGTTATGGCTAAGGCTAACAGGATCCGGCTTTCCTTACTCTTTCCTGATCCGGATCGGATCCGGATTGCCAGACTTGAATCAAAGTGTGATTTTTTTTACAAAGTCAACATCCGGGTTCAGTCAGGTTTGGCTAAGGTAAGCTGGATCCAGTTTCCCTGATTTAAAACGGATCCAACTTAGAAGTATTTGGAAAAAAAAAAAAAATTAACTTCAGAATGTCATTTTATTTATTGATAACATTAAATACATTGTTGCCTATATATATTATTAATCATATCAAGTTTTTCTATTGAAATTTAAAACAACTTTCTACGCTTGTAAATGAATTTTGATTTCAACGATTCCATGTACGCCGTGGTCGATAGGATAGTGTCACCGAATTCAAACGGACAAGCCCCGAGATCGATCCCCGTAGGTTCCGGAATTTTAGTTTAGTTTAGGTTAAATTCTCTAAGATAGAAATGTTGTTAATAATGATTGTTATAAAAAATGATTGAAAAGAGCATATATTTTTTTTTTTAAATTCAAATTCGGATCCAGTTTAAGTATAAATTTGGATTCAGTTCAAGTATCAATTTGGATCCGGTTTAAATATAAATTCGGATCTGGTTTGAGTTTAAATTCGGATCTAGTTTTAGTATAAATTCGGATCTATGCTGGATATGCATTTTGCAATCTGGTTTCGCTCAGGGGTCTTTATTATAACCGGATCTGGATTCCCTGATCCGATCCGGATCTCTACCAGCGTTACATTCGGATCCAAATTGGATCTGGTAAACCGGGTCCAAATCGGACCTTATATCAGGTGAACCTGATCCGAATCGGACCAAAATTTCCACTCGGGTCCGTCACATTCGGCTCGACATTACCATGCTATCGTCTCGGCATCGTCTTGCACATGCGTGTTGCGTAATTCCATGATCTTTAAAAAAACACCAACGTGGCCCACGAGTAGAATAGACTATTTTTTGTTATTAGTATTCGAGAAAGGTCCCTACGAAAGTAGAAAAAACAGAAACTTGGAAAAAATAAGAAGTTCCTTCGCTGGGATACGAACCCAGTCTTTTCCTTTCCTGCACAACTGCCACAGGGCTTTTCAATTTTTCCAAGTTTCCGAAAGTCAAAGGGCTTTGCGATTTTTCTACCCCCCCCCCCCTCCCCAACTGTAAGATAAATAAATTGCTTATTGTATCGAAAGAAAAATTATGAATTGTCATGAAAATAAATTTTTAATTGTCGTTTAATTAAATTATAAACAAATACATAGAAAAATTGAATTATTCATTCATTTCCAAGTTTAACAAAATTAAACTATTAAATTAATTCACCTCCTCCCTAATATCCTAAAAACCCAGAATCTTCTCAATAATTCACGCTTCCTCTGAATATGATGTCAAACATACCGAATGTTCTAAATCATCTTCGCTTGCTGTCTAAATACTTTGTAAAAACATAGAGCATTCCTCAGCATTCATTTTCACATTTTCTCTTATTATTTATCGGGTCCGGGGCCCTTTTGCAAACTCTCCAACCTCCTGCTGAAAACGTCTCAGCCATTCCCTCAACACCCCATAACTAATTTGTCTATTTATTCATTCGTATTTGTCTATTTTCTACTGATCTGTTGTTCTTCTCGTTCAGACTCATACGATCCACTGTCTCTATCTCAAACACCAGTGCCGTAACAAGGGGTGGGCAAGAGGGGCGCAGTGTAAAGGGGCGCAGTGTAAAGGGGGGCGCACTCAGAGGCGCGTCACAAGAAAAAAAATATTGTTTTTCAAACAATTGAAAAAAAAAATTATATTTTCAGAAAATAAATTGACTACTGTCATTTATGATCATTCGGATATTACATAAACATGATTGTCATTCTCAATTTGAAGATAATCGTCCTTATAATTGTCATTTTTCGTTCAGAGACAATCCTAAAACAATATTAAAAAAACAAAATAAAACGTAAAATAAAAAATACTTAATAATTTCGATTGAATTTTTTTTTTCGTTTCTTCTGACAACCCTGGTAGAAATATTTTTCCAACTTTCTCCGACTTTTTTCCAACTTTCTCCGCCTTTTCTCCAACTTTCTCCACCTTTTTACGAAAATGACTCATGGTTGGAGAAAAGTTGGAGTAAATTTCAGATTGGAGAAATGGCAGAAAAATGTTGGAGAAAAGTCGGAGTAAATTTTTGGTTGGAGAAAGGTTGGAGAAATTTGTCCGCCATTTCTCCAACCATGGGTCATTTTCGTAAAAAGATGGAGAAATGGCGGAGAAAAGTTAGGAAAAAGTTGGAAGAAAGTTGGAGAAAAGTCGGAGAAATATTTCTACCAAGGAACGGCCAAGACACGATCCTCTATACTCTAAAATTCTACCTAATTTTACCTATCACTAACATCGTACTTTAACCGACTTAACCACGAACGCAAGTGGACTAACATGGACTGATTTTTATTCTACTTGTATTGACTCCATGCTAAAGGTTTGCCTATCATTTTTTTATTAACATAAATTGGAATGATTATAGCAAGTAGCTGAGAAATTAATTCAGATGACGACTTTATTTATTTGGTCACATCCTTTTTTTAGCAACATTTGCCATAATTGATTACTCAAAAAGCTGTTAACAAATGTTGCTAAGGAAAGGATGTAACCAAATAAAATAATTTATAATCTAGATTAATTCCACAGCTGTTTGACACAATAATTATGATTTGATATATAAAATAATGCTGGGGAAATAATCTAGATTATAAATTAATTTATTTGGTTAAATACTTTTCTCAGCTAATTTCGCCGTAATTATTCTTTTAAAAAGCTATTGGAAAATGTTGCTAAGGAAATAATGTAACTAAATTAATTAATTCATAATCTAGATTAATTTTGCAGCCATTTGACACAATAATTTCAATTGAATGAAAAAAAAAATTTATAATAGCTTGTCAATTAATTATTTATGGCAAATGTTGCTGAGGAAAGAATGTAACAAAATAAATTGACTATTAGTCTAGATTTATTCCTCAGCCATTTGACACAATAATTTTTATTCAATATAAAAAATATTGCTGAGAAATTAAACTAGCTTATAAATTAATTTATTCAAATTAATTTATTTGGTTACATCCTTTCTTCAGAAACGTTTGCCATAATTAATTAATTAATAAGCTATTGGCAAATATTGCTGAGGAAAGAATGTATAACCAAATATATTATTTCCCAGTCTAAATTAATTCCTTAGCTATTTTAGACAATAATTTTAATTTATGATAGGAAATATTGCTCAGGAATTAATTTAGACTAGAAATTAATATATTTGGTTACATTCTTTCCCTAGATACATTTGCCATAATTAATTAATCGAATAGCTATTGGCAACTGTTGCTAAGAAATGGATGTAACTAAATAAATTATGTCATAATCTAAATTAATTTCTCTGCAATATTTTCTATAATAGAATAAAATCATTGTGTCAAATTGTTTGTATCTTCAATAGACTTCAATGACATCATAGATTAATTTTCTAGCGACAACGCCATAAGACGAAATTGTAATTATTCATTCTTCATTTATATCACTTTTAAAATATTTTGTCTTTTATATTATTATTCACAACAATTATTATTTAAAAAAAAAAATAATATTTTCAATATATTCTGGCGGTTTTGCTTGTTATATTTATTATTGTTAAATACACCTAACAAATGATTTCTTTTTTATACATTATATTGATAAAAATAGGGCGCAAAATATATTTTTGCCCAAGGCGCAAAAATTCCTTGTTACGGCACTGTCGAACACTCTCTATCACGCCACAGCCCTGCATTACTATATCATTACTGATACTCACATAATGATTTGGCCACGTTATATCATTTTCTAGTTGTATTATTGCAACTTGTGAGACAAAAAGTAATAATAATGAACTCTTGCAAAAACCAAATAAATGAAGAAATATTTCAATTATGGAATATGATCTCACATAATAAAAATAATATTTCATGTGTTTTTCTTTATTATCACCAAATGTTTTATCAAATATCTGAATAGTCATGTTGCAATCACTCAATTGTAATGTAACTTGCTCTTTTGAATTTCTTTCGCTTCATGAAATTGGTCGACAAACATTACGGTTGTTTGTTTTTTTAATGAAATATCAATTTTATTGAATATAATTTCGAATTTTTACCTTTCAATGAATGTTATTTAGTGTGTTCAATTCTGGTATTCTGGTCGATGCATTGTCACAATTGTGGAGGCTTTTTTACGTGTTAAATCATTTCAAAGTAAGTTTTAAAAATCATATTAATTGATGGTTATTTGTACATCAATTTTTAGAGTAATTGTTGATAATTTTTCAATAATTCGTTCATTAGATGGTGAAAATGCTGGTACACTGACAAATACAATCGCATACATGATTGCAGTTGATCATTTACCATTTTCATTTGTTGGAGGTAGAGGTTTTAAAAATTAATGAAGCTAGTGGCACCCTTGTAAAACCTCACTGAAAGAAAATCTTTCCAGTATTAAATATTGTTTCGTAAATAGCAAAAATACGTATATATATTTTCATATTTTATATATTAATAATGTTCATTATTATTGATTAATATATGCATAAAGAAAATTTGTAAAACAATTTAAATTTAAATAAAACAAAGGATCAGTGTTAAATAATATTAATACTGATATATTTAAATGAAATAATAATTGAAATAAAAAAACCATTAAACATTGATCTTTTTTTCATTTTAAAAGTACTTGATATTCGATATACCGAGTACTTTTCAACCCGATATATCGGATAACCGATATTTGAAAAAAAAAATTTCCGATATATCGATACCGAATACTTTTGGAAGTATCGCCCATGCCTAGCATTGCGTGAAACAGTTATCATCATTTGCAATTATTTCTTGCTGTGAATCACTATATATACCATCATTCGTATCTTCATGATCTTCAAATGGTAATGATTAATTTTCACCATTCATGATTGATAATACTGTTATATTCTGTTTAGTGCCGATCCAGTTGCTTTCTTGATGGTTTATTTGCGATCGAACGAATAGGCATCGACAGGTCATTTGACATATCTACACAAAAATTTTCAAAAAAGTCGAATAAAACAATTTAGAATGAAATTCAAAATATAAAATATTTAGAAAGAAAATAAAATTACTTTCAAAAATTTTCCTTTCGTTTCCTTCTAGTCTCAAGCTGCCACAACAGCTTGTGATTTCTTTCCACTTGAACGCATAATTGTTGTTATATGTGCACCTGTCTCATCAAGAAGCACCACTACGTCAAAATGAATGACCCGTATATTTTTTTACATCTGGTTATTTTAAATACACAGCAACTACTGCTGGTACACCTTCAATTTTGTTGACACCAATAAGTTGAGTGGTACATTTACCTTTTTAATGATTAATAACATGAAAACAAAAATTGTTAATTTTTATATACAAAAGTAACTCATTTTTTCCCTTTTTAATAAACAAAATATGTGAAATAAAAGTATAAATAAAAAAAATTAGGTGGTTATATCTTACGATAGTTTGTGAATTTGATTTTGTGATTTTAAAAGAACAGCCTAATTTTTTTTATTTATACTTTTATTTTACATATTTTGTTTATTGAAAAGGGAAAAAAAGAGTTACTTTTGTATATAAAAATTAACAATTTTTGTTTTGATGTTATTTCACTAGTAGTGCATTAGAGGCGAAGAAGAGATAGACAAGGCGAACGCAAGAAAGAGAAAAATGCAGAATCAGGCAATTTCAACAAAAATATTTATTTTTTAATAAAATCTTGTACCTCGCTTTTACGGGTTATCATATCTATTTAACTATACATCAGAAAAATTCGAGACTAGGCTCATTGGATAGGGAAATATTGATATTAATAAGAAAAGTAATTTTAGTTTTGATTTATATTTAATAATAAGTATCCCAGGTAGAAATTCAGCCTCGAATCGACATCGATCGAGGCTAATTTCCGAGCTATACGCTCGGATCGACGTCGGCAGCGAGCTCTATTCGATGTCGAAATGTTACGCTATTCGACGTCGAAACGACACTAAAACGAGACTAAACGAGGGAGAGAAAGAAAAAAGTGGAAAAAACCTATGAAATGTTGATTTTTTATTGTTTCATATAAATTTATTATAAATTATAGAAAAACTTATAATTATTATTAATAAAACAACGAAATTATTGAATTTTAAGGTATATCCCTATCTAGTCTCGGCGTAACCACTTTTTAGCATCGATTCGACGTCGAAACGACACTAAAACGAGACTAAACGAGGCAGAGAAAGAAAAAGTTGAAAAAAACCTATAATTATTATTGATTTATTGATTTATTATAGTTTTATTATATATAAAGACAAAACTAATAATTATTATTAATAAAACGAGGAAATTATTGAATTTGAAGATATTTTTCTATTTAGTCTCGGCGTAACCGCTTTTTAGCCTCGATTCGATGTCGAAACGAGACCAAAACGAGACTAAAGAAAAAAAGACAAAAAAACCTGAAATTATTATAATTTTATTGATTTATTATAGTTTTGTTATAAATTATGAAAAAAAATTATTATTATTAATTTAATAACAAAATAAATAAATTTTAAAGTATTTTCCTATTTTAACTCGGCGTAACCGCTTTTTAGCCACAATTCAACGTCGAAACGGGACTAAAACGAAACTAAAAGTGGAGCCACAAACATACAAGATTTTACATATGCTTTTCATTTTTGTATGTACCACTATCAACACTTTCATGAGCACTAAGTGTTGATTTTAACATTGACCAATGTGACCGCAGTGTTATTGATGCTAATGATTTCTCTCCTTTTGGATGATTTAAATAAACTGACATTGATGATTTATCACACGTTTTATCATTTTCTTTTTTATCCATTCTTGGAACTTATTGTATACTTGTAAATATTTTTCTTTGGATTTTCTGGTGGATAATTTTCGATGAATTGTTGCAGGTTTCTGTGTAATTTCAGATGGCACTTCATAGCCAGAATCATTGTCACTCTCTGGTATGTCATTTCCCATTTTCTTTGTTGATACATAAAAGTTCGGAAAACCAGATCCGGCTTACCTTAGCCAAATCTGACCAAATCTAGAAGTCAGCTTTAAAGAACTTCGATTTCGGTTTGGCAGCCCAGATCTGGAAACGGTGAGAGAAAATGAATTCAGTAATCCTTTGAAAAACTGACCAAATCCAAAAGCTGACTATCAAAAACAAATAAAACTTTGATTTAGGTCCCGCAAAGTGGTTCCAATTTGGATCAGGAAAAAGTAAGGAAACCCGGTTAGACTTTGCAATGCCAGATCCATTTCGGATCTGATAAGACTCAGAAATTCCGAGTCAAGCTTACTCTAGCCATACTGGATCTGATTCGGAACAGGATCCAGCGTGCCGAATGTAATTTTAACTTGGGTCAAAGTCAATATTTGCCTAATCAAGTTTCTATTTATAGAACTAAGAAAACTTAAACGAATGATAATCCAGTAAGAAACTCTTGACTCGACTTGACCCAAACCCTGGCATGACAACCTGCAACCTTAATTACTCAACTACAGGAAATACGATTTACACAGTCTGGGTCAGAAGTGGCCATAACAGTCTAGCTGGCAGCTGTATATTGACACGCTGTGAGTAACGGAGCTTTAAAACTAATTTTTGACGTGATTTTATTGAGATGACATTAAAATAATTGGATTTAATAAACATAACTTACTTGTAAACAAATGGACCAACTTCTTGCAGCTTTGGTTTTTCATTAAAGTTCAAAAAATTTTCCGCATTCGTCATGTTGAATATATATACTTTGGTGAGTCTAACGACGCCAGGCTTTTGCCAGTATTGGAAAGACAGTGAACCATTCCACAATCTTAATTGCTGAAAACCATAAAGCCACGTCAATATTATCTTTATATTGGAGATAATAATAATAATAATAATAATAATAATAATAATAATAATAATAATAATAATAATAATAATAATAATAATAATAATA
>MKYW01000183.1:27958-45881 GCA_015776835.1 Aphidius ervi | reverse complement strand
ATTGTTTTCATAGTCTATGAGTTTATAAGTTACAGGATCAGTGCTTTTAACCTCGCTCACGGTAAATATTTCAGTCGTAAAATTCGGTGTATATTCTTCCTCAAAAACATTTTTATAATTACTTATACGTACTTTATCGCCAACGACATATTTATTTTTTGGTTTTCTATTAATTTTGAAATTTTGATAAATACTTTCTAATACATGTTTTTCGTTAGCTGAATTAACATCTATGAGTTTCATTTTTATTGTTCGATGTTTTGTATTATTGTATTGTTGTAATATATCTGGTAATATTTTTTGCCATTTATATGAACCTTGAAGAGTAAACTTCTTCCACATAAAATCTTTTAATGTACGATTAAATCGTTTAACAATTGATGCTTTCTAATTGCTAAACGTGTGATATAAATGTATGTTATATTCTTTCATTAATGTTTGAAATTCTTTATTTCAAAATTCTCGACCCTGATCGACCATCAAATTCTGTGGATGACGTTTTTGCACTAGCATAGATTTTATGGCACTGGTGACGTCTTTACTATTTTTTGATTTTACAGGAATTGCCCAAGCATATTTAGAAAATGTATCTTTGATTGTAAGTAGATATTTGTAACCATTATTGATAGATGAATAAGGAATCATTTCAACAAGATCTGCTTGCCACGTTTTAGCCAGACCTCTTATATCTACATGACGTCGAATATAATTTCTACGTGCTGGTCTATGAAGCTCTTCAACTACTTGGGCTTTTTTGTCCTCCATCGATTAATTCTTTCAATTGAAAATTAATTTCTGCAATATTTATTGTGTTTTTTGAATTTTTTTCCGAGTTCTCTTGAATATTTTTTTCTAAATAACTTAATTCATTTTTTATGTTATGTGTAAAAATTTTTATGTCACTGGTAGCTCCTTCTAGAATATTGAGCTTATTTTCTAGATTTTTCAAAGATCCAATGAAGTTTTGATTATCACTTTCAAACTTATTAAAAATTGAAACTCGGTTTTCGAGATTTGTCATTGAATTTACAATAGAATTTTTAGTGGTATTCAACTACTTTTTTATCAAGCTGATAAATTACATCAGCGTTACGTNCTACTTTTTTATCAAGCTGATAAATTACATCAGCGTTACGTGTTGCAAGATCTTGTAGTGATTCAATCAGAATAGATTGATTGTTTTTATTTATTTTTATTTCAGATTTAAGTGAATCTGTGAGTGTAGTATCAGTATCAGCTATGTCTCTCAAAGATGACGTTATTTGATACAAAGCTCGTGTATCTTTTTTCACAATATTGCGTACTATTTTCACCGATGCTGCATCTGTAAACAATACAGGATCAGCAATATTACACAGTCTTCGATGATTAATATCATCATGTCCGTCTTTTGTGATTTTAAAACCTTCACCAGGAGGTCCACGTGTACCCTTAGCTTTTATTTTAGAGAAGCTATCAAAAGTCTAAGACGATCAATAAGCTCATTGGGATCATCCCAATAAACATAATCAATGGCAGAATTACTAGTAATTTTATATTTAGGCAAGCCAGAGCCTTGATGTGTTATTGAGTTGATGAATGGTAAAATATATCTATATATATAAATGTGAAAATGAAAAACTTCGTTGCTAATGTTCTCAGCAACTACCCAGTCGATCATTATCATTTTTTTTTTAAATCAAAGAGCTTATCACGTAGATCGTTATAGGCGTTTATTCGATTTCCTATCTCAATAAACAACCGAGCTTTCAATTATTATAAATAATAGCCTGTTACGCGCTAGAGTCAACAGGCGGCGCTTCGGTAGTGGCTGCTATGCACTCATACAATCACAGAGTTAGAAAAAGAGAGATAACGCGCTATAGTCCCAAATGATTTATCTATTTGCATTTTAACATAATCAAAAAATTGAAAAAAAACAATAATATTTTCGAATCAACTAGCTTAGGAATCAATTGGCCAATAAATAAATAGGAGTGTAGTTCAAAATAAAGTTACAAGCTTAAAAATTTTGGTAAATATTCGGTTTAAATGAAATGTGTTATGTTCATATAAAATAAACTGTGTATGAAAATGAAAGTGTTTTTAACGTTCAGAATAATAAAATTCAGTCAGTGAGTACGTAATAATTTATTTGATGGATAACCTCGATTCAGATTTTCCATTAATTCTGTCCTTAATGATAATAAAAATGGCAGCGCGAAATTATTTATTAATTATCATTAAACCCTATTATTTCATTCGAAAAAAGTAAATGTCATTCGAATAATTAAGGTTAAAAGTAAATTCCATTGTCTAACGAAGTTTGGGCCCGAGAGGGTGTGCTTCTACATATGGTTATGAAAAATATTTTCAGTGCCCCCCTGTCCAAGGTATAACACACAGATACTACCACCGCAGAGAAACATCACGTTTAAAATTAAATTTCTACTGAATCCCTAGGAGAAAAAGGATCTATAACGGCTTAAATAATCATCATCATCATCATCATCATCATCATCATCATCATCATCATCATCATCATCATCATCATCATCATCATCATCATCATCATCATCATCATCATCATCATCATCATCATCATCATCATCATCATCATCATCATCATCATCATCATCATCATCATCATCATCATCATCATCATCATCATCATCATCATCATCATCATCATCATCATCATCATCATCATCATCATCATCATCATCATCATCATCATCATCATCATCATCATCATCATCATCATCATCATCATCATCATCATCATCATCATCATCATCATCATCATCATCATCATCATCATCATCATCATCATCATCATCATCATCATCATCATCATCATCATCATCATCATCATCATCATCATCATCATCATCATCATCATCATCATCATCATCATCATCATCATCATCATCATCATCATCATCATCATCATCATCATCATCATCATCATCATCATCATCATCATCATCATCATCATCATCATCATCATCATCATCATCATCATCATCATCATCATCATCATCATCATCATCATCATCATCATCATCATCATCATCATCATCATCATCATCATCATCATCATCATCATCATCATCATCATCATCATCATCATCATCATCATCATCATCATCATCATCATCATCATCATCATCATCATCATCATCATCATCATCATCATCATCATCATCATCATCATCATCATCATCATCATCATCATCATCATCATCATCATCATCATCATCATCATCATCATCATCATCATCATCATCATCATCATCATCATCATCATCATCATCATCATCATCATCATCATCATCATCATCATCATCATCATCATCATCATCATCATCATCATCATCATCATCATCATCATCATCATCATCATCATCATCATCATCATCATCATCATCATCATCATCATCATCATCATCATCATCATCATCATCATCATCATCATCATCATCATCATCATCATCATCATCATCATCATCATCATCATCATCGGTTAATAAATCATTCTTATGTTCAATCAATCTTTCCTCTGTTTTAATTGACACTTTTTTGATTTCATCTTTGATTTCTTGTTTTATATCATTGTGATTATTATTATGATTTGATGCCTTAACTAATTTTTGAAGTGGTGTTACAATAGGCTTGAATACATTGCTTGAAATATTATCTGATGTTTCTTGTCCTAATGTCAAAATTTTATTTTTGTATATGTTATATCTGTACTTACATGTTCAAAATATATTGTTTTTAAATTGAGATCATCTTGCTTAACAAGAACTAAAAAATTCGTATTATCTCGAATCAGATGTTTAGGTATTCGAGCATAAGTTTGACAGAGATAAAAACAATCTACGTCTCGATGTCGACCCATACAAAAAAAAGCTCTGATATTATTTTGTTTTTCACATGAAACATCATCAAAAATAATAACAGAGTTTGGTTTCGTATCTTGAGGTTGAAGTACTTGTTCATGTTCACCCTGGTGGAAAAAATATCCCGCCAATATCCCGTAATTGACCCGTTAGCGGGTTATGTATCCCGTCAATATCCCGCAACAACATATCGGCAGGTTATGAATCCTGCCACAAAATTTTGGCGGGTTATGAATCCCGCCGACATCCCACCACAAAATATTGTCAGATTATGTATCCCACCAACAACCCGCCAATATGCCATCACAAAACACTTTGAAAACACTGGTATATGTATACCCTGGTAGAAATATTTATCTGCCATTACTCCTGCTTTCTCCGCATTACGTTGTTTTTGGCCCATTTCCGGAGGAATTACTTCGGCATGAGATTGATGGTGAGGAAATTACTCCGGCATGAGATTGATTGCAGAGAAATTACTTCGGCATGAGATTCGTGGCGGAGAAATTACTCCAGCATGAGGTTGATGGCAAAGAAATGACTCCGGCATTAAATTGATAGTGGAGAAATTACTTTTGCATGAGATTGATGGCAGAGAAATTACTCCGGCATAGGATCGATGGCGGAGAAAATATTATAATTATTTTTAATAAATTATCCATTTGACTATTTTTTAGCAGACAAACTAGGAGTATTTTTATCGGTTGGACGTTTTCATGATATGACAATCTATTCTTTGTGTTCGTTTGGAAAAGAAAAATTGTCAAGTTCACTCACACATTTATAATCCAAAGCATTTTTGATCACCGCTTGTTACATAGTTTGTAGAGGTTCCCTTTCAGGGCGGACGATGGCCAGAAATACCTTCTCCACTGCTCACCGTCACTACTTCTATATATGCGCCACTGTACACTCACACATATATAGGAGTAGTGACGGTAAGCAGTGGAGGTGGTATTTCTGGCGGTCGTCCGCCGTGAAAGAAAGCCCCTAATAATCCGTAGCAGCAACGAAGATTTTTTTTATACATTATCTTGTTAAAAAAAAAAGTTGTAGTGTTGTGCCCTAGTGTATAAGGCAATAAAAAAAACATATAAATAAACAAATAAAACAATGAAAAAAGTATTATTGTGCCCAGGGCTCATATTAAAACACTGAGAATAAATAAATTTTGCTTAGGTTAATTTGTGGTTCAGCAAAATGGCAGCAGCCGACTCATTAAAAGACGACAGTCTATTCGATTGCAGTTTTGATTGATGAATTGAAAAATGAAAATGTACAAGTAAGTACAATCATTATTATTTTTTTTATTTGTTAAATATTACCAAAGTTTTTCATGTTTGAAAAAAAAAAACAACTCGATCTGAGTCAGCAAGTGTNGTTACAATATATACTTTGGCAGGATGTATAACCCACCAAGAAACCATTGGCGGTTACAATATATGGTGGCGGGATATTGGTGGGATATGTAACCCACCAAGAAAGCATTGGCGGTTACCATATATTGTGGCGGGACATCGGCGGAATATTGGCGGGATGTGTAACCCACCAAGAAAGCATTGGCGGTCACCATATATTGTGGCGGGATATTGGCGGGATATGTAACCCACCAAGAAAGCATTGGCGGTTACCATATATTGTGGCGAGATATAGGCGGGATATGTAACCCACCAAGAAATCATTGGCGGTTACAATATATTGTGGCGGGATATTGGCATGATGTATAACCCACCAAGAAATCATTGGCGGTTACAATATATTGTGGCAGGATATTGGCGGGACATATAACCCACCAAGAAATCATTGGTGGTTACAATATATACTTTGGCAGGATGTATAACCCACCAAGAAACCATTGGCGGTTACAATATATGGTGGCGGGATATTGGTGGGATATGTAACCCACCAAGAAAGCATTGGCGGTTACCATATATTGTGGCGGGACATCGGCGGAATATTGGCGGGATGTGTAACCCACCAAGAAAGCATTGGCGGTCACCATATATTGTGGCGGGATATTGGCGGGATATGTAACCCACCAAGAAAGCATTGGCGGTTACCATATATTGTGGCGAGATATAGGCGGGATATGTAACCCACCAAGAAATCATTGGCGGTTACAATATATTGTGGCGGGATATTGGCATGATGTATAACCCACCAAGAAATCATTGGCGGTTACAATATATTGTGGCAGGATATTGGCGGGACATATAACCCACCAAGAAATCATTGGTGGTTACAATATATACTTTGGCAGGATGTATAACCCACCAAGAAACCATTGGCGGTTACAATATATGGTGGCGGGATATTGGTGGGATATGTAACCCACCAAGAAAGCATTGGCGGTTACCATATATTGTGGCGGGACATCGGCGGAATATTGGCGGGATGTGTAACCCACCAAGAAAGCATTGGCGGTCACCATATATTGTGGCGGGATATTGGCGGGATATGTAACCCACCAAGAAAGCATTGGCGGTTACCATATATTGTGGCGAGATATAGGCGGGATATGTAACCCACCAAGAAATCATTGGCGGTTACAATATATTGTGGCGGGATATTGGCATGATGTATAACCCACCAAGAAATCATTGGCGGTTACAATATATTGTGGCAGGATATTGGCGGGACATATAACCCACCAAGAAATCATTGGTGGTTACAATATATACTTTGGCAGGATGTATAACCCACCAAGAAACCATTGGCGGTTACAATATATGGTGGCGGGATATTGGTGGGATATGTAACCCACCAAGAAAGCATTGGCGGTTACCATATATTGTGGCGGGACATCGGCGGAATATTGGCGGGATGTGTAACCCACCAAGAAAGCATTGGCGGTCACCATATATTGTGGCGGGATATTGGCGGGATATGTAACCCACCAAGAAAGCATTGGCGGTTACCATATATTGTGGCGAGATATAGGCGGGATATGTAACCCACCAAGAAATCATTGGCGGTTACAATATATTGTGGCGGGATATTGGCATGATGTATAACCCACCAAGAAATCATTGGCGGTTACAATATATTGTGGCAGGATATTGGCGGGACATATAACCCACCAAGAAATCATTGGTGGTTACAATATATACTTTGGCAGGATGTATAACCCACCAAGAAACCATTGGCGGTTACAATATATGGTGGCGGGATATTGGTGGGATATGTAACCCACCAAGAAAGCATTGGCGGTTACCATATATTGTGGCGGGACATCGGCGGAATATTGGCGGGATGTGTAACCCACCAAGAAAGCATTGGCGGTCACCATATATTGTAGCGGGATATTGGCGGGATATGTAACCCACCAAGAAAGCATTGGCGGTTACCATATATTGTGGCGGGATATTGACGGTATACATAACCCGCCAATTGGTCAATTACCGGATATGCCGGGATATTTTTTCCACCAGGGACCACGAGATAAAATAAAAAAAACAACGTAATTTTCTTAAGGCTTCGCTTATTTAACTTCATCATCGTTGCCGAATTCAGCCGAAGTCAAATTATCCGAGTGGAAATTGAATCTGGCTTGGCCGGATCCTGATCCGAATCGGATCCGGTATGGCTAAGGTAATCCGGATCCGGGTTTCCTGACCCTTTTCAGATCCGTTATGGCTAAGGCTATCCAGATCTGTCTTTCCTTACTCTTTCCTGATCCGAATTGGATCCGGATTGCCGGACTTAAATCGAAGTGTGTCTTTTTTTTCAAAGTAAACATCCGGGTTCAGTTAGGTTTGGCTAGAGTAAGCCGTATCCGGGTTTCTTGACTCTTTTTGGATCCGAATCGGATCTGGGTAACCGGACTTGAATCGGATCCGGCTTTTATTACTCTGTCCTGATCTGAATCAGATCCGGGACGCCGGACTTCAATAGGAGTTTATTTTTTTTTTCAAAGTTATCTCCGGGTTCAGTCAGGTTTGACAAAGGTAAGCCGGATCCGGTTTCTTTTACTATTTCCTGATCCAAATCGGATCCGGTATTGCTAAGGCAAACTGGATCCAGTTTTCCTTACTCTATCCTGATCCAAATCGGACCCGGAATGCCAAACTTTAATTGAAGTTTGATTTTTTTTCAAAGTTAACCTCCGAGTTCGGTAAGGCTTGGCTAAGGTAAGCCGGATCTGATTTCCCTGATTCAAATCGGATTTAACTTAGAAGAATTTGAAAAAAAAAAAAAAAAAATTAATTTCAGAATGTCATTTTATTTTTTGATAATATTAAATACATTGTTGCCGATATATAACATTAATCATATCAAGTTTTTCTATTGTAATCTTCAAATAGCTTTCTACGCTTGTAAATGACTTTTGATTTTAACAAATCCATGTACGCCGCCGTCCCGTGTAGGAGAACACAACATGGCCGAGCGTTGGCCGATGCTTGTAAAACATCCACCAATCATTGGCAAGCATTAATGCGCCAGCCCTGGAGCGTGACGTTAATTTAATATCGGCTGCCATGAATGACCCAATGATGTTCCCCAAGATTGGCTCGATGATTGACCAAGTATGAGCTAATAAACGGCCATTGATGGCCCATTAGTCTCCCAAGAGTAAACCAAGTATGGCCCATTTATTAATTCCATTAAAAAAAAAAAAAAATTATTTATTTATTTTTTAACAATCAGCTTTTATTAAACAAATTATTTATTTATTATTTATTATTATTTATTTATTATTAATAATTGTTTGAAGAAATTATCATGAAACAATACTGATATATTTTGATCCTACCTGGACTTGAACTCGGGTCTTCCGTGCGACATCCTGAAGCATTACCACTCAGCCACGGCGGCTACACTGTAAAAAATTTTTAGCTACAGAAACGAGGTACTGTATAGCTCAAGAGACAGGACAATCGGTTTGTGATTTCAGCCAGCTGAATAGTCAGGATAGCTATCCAGCCTCGTAAGATGCACATGATCTATATGCCCATAGTGAAAGAAATATTATAACGTTACCAATGCCTATATAATTATGATTTATTGATGCATGCTGTTACGTTTATGTATTAGATGAAAATAACAGGATTAGAATCTTCAAAAAATACCGTCAATAATTTCAACCAACACTAATTTTATTCTAATTCTCAATGTGTAGTTCTCATTGTCAACAACTGTCATGTGTTTATAAACATAACCTATTTTCCAAAATTGATGTACAAAAATAATTAAAATAATGAAAAAAAAAAAATAAAATAAATGAAAGAACAATAATAATAGCTACAACAATTACTTAAATAAACAATAGGGTGTTAAACGCTAAAAAAAGTTTGATATAAAGAGTGCATCAAAATTATTAAGAAGTTATATGAGTTTAGCTATCCATGGATAGCTACCACAGCTATCCAAAGTATAGCTAACGTATCTATCTGTAGCTTAGTTGGCATGGATCGTTGTCACAGCTATCTATCTTGTTGCTGCAGCTAGAAATTTTTTACAGTGTATAACGAAACTTATGAATAAATTTCTGATTTAAATGAAATCAACAAAAGACCAACTCTTGGCCGCCCGAGAGTGAGCTGAAGCTTGGCCAGTGATGGCAACCATGCGTTGGCCATTTAAGGATTCGAAGGCTTGGCCGATGAGTGGCAACCAAGCAATGGCCATTAATGTATCAGCCAAGGATTGGCTGATGATTGGTGACCAAGCAACGGCCATTAATGTATCAGCCAAGGATTGGCCAACCAAGCAACGGCCATTGAAAGTCTACCTAGACTTGGCCAATGATCGGCAACCAAGCAATGGCCATTAATGTATCAGCCAGGGATTGGCCAATGATTGGCAGTCAAGCAATGGCCTTTGAAGAGTCAGCCAGGCTTGGCCCATGCATTGTTGCCAATCATCGGCCATCTAAGAATCAGCCAAGGCTTGGCCTATGCATGGTTGGCAATCATTGGCCATCTAAGAGTCAGCCAAGGCTCGGCCATGGATCAAAACCAAGAATTGGCAATACAAGAATGGGCCCGTTGTTTACCAATGATAAACCATGAATGGCCCATGTCTGGCTACCAATCATTGGGTGCCATTGATGGGCCAATGCATGGCCGTGTTGTGAGTCTTGGCGATTCCTACACGGGGTTTAGTTTAGTTTAGGTCGAGGGGGAAGTCACTTGTGTAATCTGGTGTATACATCGGGAGAAGAATCTTCAATAATCTCTTGTAATCTTACAGAAATGATCACGAAAGAATCGTGTAGTCAGTGTAATCTAAAGTACTGCTGTAATCTTTTATAATCATCAATAATCTTTAAAATTTTTATGTAATCACCAGTAACTTACGACGTATATTTGTAATCTGCGGAAATTTCTTGTAATCTTGATATGATTACAGAAAATCTCAGTAATCTTCCCAGCTCTGTTTTCAGATCGCGCATGCGCGTGTATACATGCACATGTATAGTATACTAATTTTTTTTTTTTCTTTATTCGTTTTCCTTTATTTTTTTTTTTCTTCTTTGAATTTTAAGTGTAATCATAAAAGATTACTGGGATTCTTTGTGATTACAAAAAAAGTAATCTTGTGTAATCATTCGAAAGATTGCATGATTACCGGTAATCTGTAATCTGGTGTACACTAAATTTTGGAGTGACTTCCCCCTCGGTTTAGGTTAAATTTTCTAAGATATAAATATTGTTAATTATGATTGTTAAAAAGAATAATTGAAAAAAGCACCTATTTTTTTTTTTTTTTTTAAATCAAAATTCGGATCCGGTTTAAGTATAAATTTGGATCCGGTTTTAGTATAAATTTGGATCTGGTTTAAGTATAAATTCGGATCTGGTTTAAATATAAATTCGGATCCGGCTTAAGTATAAATTTGGATCTGGTTTAAGGTTTAATGTAAATCGCATCGGTGAACGAAGTTTGGGGCCGAGAGGGTGCGCATCTACATATGGTTATAAAAAATATTTTCAGTGCCCCTCTGTCCAAAATATATTCACTATACTAGCAGGCTTTTGGAAGTATGTGTGTATGCAGTCTATCTGGATAGACACACACATACTACCATAGCCAAGAAACATGAGACAGCACGACGAATAAAAGAAAGAGAATGACCGCTAATGATAAAAAAATTTGATTCTATAATAATTAAATATCTTTTAAAATTGTATCGCACCACGTATCCAAATATACCACGATAATTTCACAAGGGTTGTAAGGCCTTGAGTTTGATACAGGGCTATCAAAGGATGTGGAGGATAGGTTGTAATTAAAATAATAGGAATAACACTTTAAATAAATCCAAACACTGTGGCTTAAATTCTATTAATATTCACTTTATTATTTCACTAAAAATATAATTAATTGTATTGTATAATGTCTATTGAGTTGACTCTAAAAAGTGTTGTCATGGACAGACACTACTATTTTATATTGTAAGTATAAAGAAATCCCGTTGTACGCGAATCAATATTAATTAGAGATGTAACGTAAACGAGTGTTGAAGAGCAACTGATTTCTCAGTTTGTTGAAAATTGTCAAGTCCAAAAAATGGGTGTGTACTTAGTTAAAAAATTAGTTTTAATTGGTCAAAAATTAGTTCAAGAGAGGGTAAAAACTAAGTGTAGGTGGTGGGATTTTTTAGACATAAAATTGGGCCTTGTGTGGTCCAAAGGGTGGCATAAAAGTACCATGTGTAAACAAAAAATATAGATTTTACGACCTGAAAGTCTAAGACGTTTTCATGAATTTATTTTATTTTAAATAGTAATAAATTTACTTTTTTATTGTAGATTTTACGATCATTCTGTGTATCGAAAATACGTTAGTGCAGTTGTTTGACAGATGTGAGATTTTCTCTAATTCTTGACAAATAATGTTTTAAAAAATATGTTATAATATTACCAAAGAGAAACTTGAGTTTATGGTTTTATTTGTTACGTGATTTTTACTCAAAAAATCTATGCATTAGTTGACCATGTGTGGGAATATTCGAGTTTGTTAAAAAAGCTATTAAAAAAGTACATAAATTAAGTCGTTGTTTAAAGTATTTTAGAAAAAATATAAACCAAAATTGTTAGTCACATGTTATTTGAAATTGTATGATCTCGTGATCTAGCCATAAAAAACAGAGTAATGTTTAAAACTTATCAACTTATTGTATTTTGTTTAAAAAATAAAAAGAATTAAAATCTGGTCAGTCTGGGACCGACAGACATGTGGTTCGACCCGGAACAAAAATCAATAGACGAAATTGATCGTTGAAGGCTTAAAAAATCCGTATTATAATAAACTACAAGCTGATAGTAAATTGAGGAAAATCGTATAGAAACTTTTTGAGCTACAGGAGAATATATGTGTTCAGTCCCTATACCTACGTGTTAAAGTTGTCAACTTTGACATCAATTATCTAAAAAAAACAACCCACGAAAATTCCGAAAAAAATCAACAAGATAGATAATTATTCTGGCTTTAATATGAACTCAAAAAATCAAAAATCGTATAGTGGGAAATTCTATTTACATTCAACCTTAAGTATAAATTCGGATCCAGTTTAAGTATAAATTCGGATCTATGCTGGATATGCATTTCGCGATCCGATAAGGGGTCCTTATTACAAACGGATCCGTATTCCCTGATCCGATCCGAATCGGATCTGGTAAACCGGGTCCAAATCAGACCTTATATCAGGTAAACCTGATCCGAATCGGACCAAAATTTCCATTCGGGTAGGTAATGCCTTGAGATAATCGAGTTGCTTTTTTTTAATTGTCTCGTGGCGTTTTTTTTCAAATACTGCTTGTTCTAAGAGATTGATTTTTTTAAAATAATTGAAATAATAAATTAAATAACAATCAGCTGATTTTTTAAATGAATTTTTAGAAATGAAATTGCATGTATGTTATTTATTAAATCAATAAAAAGCCCAAGGAAAAGCAGTAGCTAAGAAAAAAATGTGTCTAAGGAAATAATGTAGCCAGGGAAATTATGTTTTAGGCAACATTAATCCGTCAGCTACAATTTTTCCTTAGCTACTGATTTTCCTTGGGATTTTTATTTTTTAAAAATAAAATAACATGTATTATATTCATTAAATTAATGAAAATGGCCAAGAAAAAGCAGTAGCTAAGGCAAATGTAGCTAAGGAATTAATAATGTTGCTTAAAACATAATTTTTTTCGCAACTGTAATTCCTTAGCCGCAACTTTTCCTTAGCTACTGCTCGTCCTTGGGATTTTTATTTATTTTATGAATAAAATACGTGTAAATTTATTTTTTAACAATAGAAATGTCCGAAGACAAGCAGTAGCTAAGGAATTAAGGTTACCAAAAAATTATGTTTTAAGCCACATTAATTCCTTGAAACATAATTTTTTGGCAACCGTAATTCCTTAGCTACATCTTTTCCTTAGCTACTGCTTGTTGTTGGGATTTTTATTTATTCAATAAATGAAATACATGTAGTTTTATTTTTTAACAATAAAATTGTCCAAAGAAAAGCAGTAGCTTAGGAATTCAGGTTGCCAGAGAATTATGTTTTAAGCAAAATTAATTCCCTAGAAAATAGTTTTTTGGCAACATTAATTTCTTTGCTACTTCTTTTCCTTAGCTACTGCTTTTCCTTTGACATTTTTATGGTTAAAAAATAAAATTACATGTATTTTATTTATTAAATAAATAACAATGTCCAAGGAAAAGCAGTAGCTAAGGAAAAGATGGAGCTAAGGAATTACAGTTGCCAAAAAAATTATGTTTTAAGCTACATCAATTTTTTAACTACATCTTCTCCTTAGCTACTGCTTTTCCGTAGACATTTTTATTTTCAAAAAATAAAATTACATGTATTTTATTTATGAAATAAATAAAAATGTCCAAGGAAAAGATGGAGCTATCGAATTACAGTTGCTCAAAAAATTATGTTCCAAGCTGTGTTAATTTCTTAGCTACATCTTTTCCTTAGCTACTGCTTTTTCGTAGACATTTTTATTTTCAAAGAATAAAATTACATGTATTTTATTTGACGGAACTAAGGAATTACAGTTGCCAAAAAATTATGTTTCAAGCTACATCAGTTTTTTAGCTACATCTTCTCCTTAGCTACTGCTTTTCCGTAGACATTTTTATTTTCAAAGAATAAAATAACATGTGTTACGTCTTGGTATCGATACAATTAATAAATAAATAATAAATTAAATATTTAGTAAATTCAAGGGCATATAGAATACCGAGTAAGCAATTAAAATTTTTCTTTTTTATTTTTTATAATTATTTTTATTTATTTTAGCAAATTCAACATTTTACCTTTTTTTCTCACAATATTATATTTTTTATTTAAAATCATTTTGCAAGCCATAAGTCAAAGTCACCTTTGCAACTCGATATTTTACATCCGTTAAATTTAGTAAATTGTTATAAATAAAATGTTTAAACAAATGATAAATGCTGACTACCATGGGAACCCTAAAATACGATTGGTTCAGCTATGGTCCCACTTTTTATCATCCCTACCTTAGATTATAATTTTATGGGAATTTTTATTTTTATAATTTAAGGAGCTTCACTCTTGCGACAACTTTCGTTCTATTCAAATCATAAATTAAATCAAATAAATTTTTATAAAATCAAAGTTAATTAAATAAATAATAATATCAGTTGAACTCTTACATTTAAAATAAATAAAATTTTAAAAGTGAATTTAAATTAAATAATCCTTGTGATAAAATTATTTCCTAAATTATTTAACCTTCCTAATCCTATGAAAATAATTGACTGTGACATTTCTCGGGGGTGTTGTTTTCTGTGCTTCGAGTTTATTTTACCGTTTGGATTATTCGAGACTACCAACATCAACAGGCGACCATCCAGATTGACACGCTCTCAACAATATTGGTTTCGGATTATTCTTACATCAAGGTACATCTACAATTACACATTCCCTCCTAACCCGTTACCCTGTAGGGAATAACAAAATAAGAGGATTTTTAATTTTAACGTGAAATACCAAGTTGATTTATTCTAATTATTCTATGATTATTTTCCTTTTAAATTTTGGGATTTACATATTCTTTTTTTTTTTGTTATTTCATAGTTTAATTTTAATTTATCAACTTGGTACGTAACACATGTATTTTATTTATTAAATAAATAAAAATGTCCAAGAAAGAGCAGTAGCTAATGAAAACATGGAGCTAAGGAATTACAGTTGCCAAAAAATTATGTTTTAAGGTCCATTAATTTCTTAGCTACATCTTTTCCTTAGCTACTGCTTTTCCGTAGACATTTTTATTTTCAAAAAATAAAATAACATGTATTTTATTTATTAAATAAATAAAAATGTCCAAGGAAAAGCAGTAGCTACGGAAAAGATGGAGTTAAGGAAATACAGTTGCTAAAAAAATTATGTTTTAAGCTACATTAATTTGTTAGCTACATCTTTTCCTTAGCTACTGCTTTTCCTTGGACATTTTTATTTTTTAAAAATAAAATAATGACATGCCTTTTTTTTATTAAATAAATATAAACGTCATCCTTTTCCGGGACACTTGTCGAAACAAATTTCAATAAATCAATTCGATTTCGATTTTTTAATATTTCAAATGTTCAAATTTTTATTTATATTAGATTTTTAATGTATAATTTATCTCAACAAAAAAAAAAACATAATTCATAATTTCATTCAATTTTTCCCAAATAAAATTTCAGTATCCAAGACATATATTTTACATCAGGTGGGGTCAAGTTTAAAATTTTTTTTTTCAATAGTTTAGACTCAATTACATTCGTCAAATTATATTTTCTTCTTGTCTTTCTGGTATCACTTCTTAATCAATATACTCACAATTAATGACGATCTCGAATACTTGACACTTTTTTTGTAAAAATAAAACTTTGTTTTTTTTTTTGTTGAGATAAGGTAACGGTAGGGGTAACTGACCGCGAAGTAATTACNAGTTACAGTATCTTACATGGTATCTTACACATGTAAGATACCGAGGTATCTTACCTACCCAACACTGATACACTTTATGTAGTATCATACGTATGATACGTATCATACGTATGATTGTATGATACCCCGAAAATCGTCGAATTACCCATCACTGCATCCAAGACGACTAAAAATACTATTTCTAGTCTTCTTGCCTGAACTATTTTTGGTAAATTGAACCTAATTCATTGGTTGTGAGCAATGAACTTGATTGTGCAAGATGAATGCAAAAAGCTCACTAATGACAAAGCTTCACAGTCATTATCAAAAAAAGGCTACTTTTTAATTGGTTTGACAGGTATTTATTTTATTGTGCTTCTTACTTTTAACCAGGGCGTGAATTCTTGACGTGATCGGGCGAAAAAATCTTTCTACGACCCTTAGTAAGTTATATGAGTTGTAGGAGGATTTTTTCGCCTAATCACGTCGAGAATTGAGCCCTTGATAACACTCACGTTGGTAGGAGGAGTTGGTTTAGCGCTAAGCGTAATTTGCATACCGTTTGTCAGCCCGGCACTACGCAAAATATGCTTACCTTTCGTACCTGCAACAAATGAGCAGATCTCTAATATCACGCATGCATTACGAGGTCGATCGGGATCTTTAATAGACTTGGGAAGTGGCGATGGACGTTTGGTAAGTATGTATTTAAACTTATTCATAATGGTATAAACTAAATTTGTGCCTGCATCATTTTTTCATATCCCAGGTGATTTCAGCAGCGAGAAAAGGTTTCAACGCTACTGGTGTGGAATTAAATCTGTGGCTAGTTTGTTATTCAAAACTGACAACTTATATTCATGGATTATCATCGAATGCTAAATTTATCAGAAAAGATCTTTGGAAAGAGAATTTGAATGTATATGACAACGTGATAATCTTTGGGGTCGAACAAATGGTAAGCTGAATAATAGGGATCTGACCTATGGGTGGGGTTTGATCGGTCACGCACACATTTATTGTGTAAAAGCTTATCTGTGAGGCAACGATCATTTGGAAATAGTTCACTGTGCGCCACCAGATGCCATGGTGAATAGGTCAGAACCCTATAGTAGTGAACTAATATTTTCATGTAAATATAGATTACGCTGAGTGGAACAAGTATTATATATGGAAAAAATAACATCTAATTTCAAGTTTTTTTTTAAATAAAATTGATTACTGATGGCAAATGTCTAAGGAAAGGATGTGAATGATCTATTGATTTCTTTAATTATATTAATTCTTTAGGAATCCTTTCCTCAGACATTTGCCAGCAGTAATCAATTTATTTAATAAATTTATTCAATTCACCAGCAGTATTTAATTTATTGAATAAATTAATTACTGCTGGCAAATGCAAATCCTTTCCTCAGATATTCACCAGCAGTATTTAATTAATTGAATAAATTTATTTAAAGGAAGGATGTAGCCAAATAAATTAATTAGTAATCTTCATTAATTTCTTAGCTATAGACTAAAAATTAATTTATTTGGCTACATCCCTTCCTCAGCAATATTTGCCAATAGCTTTTTAATTAATTAATTAATTATAGCAAATGTATCTAAGAAAAGGGTGTAACCAAATGAATGAATTCGTAGTTTCCACGAATTCCTCAACCATTTGACACAACAATTTCAATTTATTATGGCAAATATAGCTAAGGAATTAATGAAGATTACGAATTAATTTCTTTGGACACATCCTTTCCTTAGCAACATTTGCCAATAGCTTTTTAATTAATTGTGTATGGCAAATGTTGCTAAGGAAAGGATGGAGCCAAATAAATTAATTAGTAATCTTCATTAATTCTACACCAATATTTGCCATACTAAGTTGAAATAATTGTGGTAAATTATATTAATTTTTATAAATTAATCACAAAATAAATTCATAAATTAATTGTAAAAAGCAGTAGAAAGTGAAAAAAAAAATAACGAACATGAGGAGCGCAGTCTCCTATTATAAAAACAAAAACTGTAATGCCGGTTCTTCGTTGAGTGATTGGCTGTCTCTCGTGTCCCTAGCTTGATATTCTTTCTCTCTCTCTTTATTTTAATTAATAAAATATATTTATTATTCTATTTCTTCGTCTGTTTTTTCTCATTT
>MKYW01000183.1:10901-27935 GCA_015776835.1 Aphidius ervi | reverse complement strand
TTGTCAATTTTATAAATATTGAGGTTGGCAACGGTTGCTGTGGGGTCAAACACTCTCTCTCTTTTTTTTAATTAATATAAAATAAACTTATTATTTTGTTTCTTCGTCTGTTTTTTAGGGGGAAAAAAAAATTGCTACAAACGGAGAATAATTTGTACTAATTTGTACCACCAAGCCCGGAATTTGTATCTCAAAAATAACAACAAAAAAAAAAATATTCACTCCAAAATGGAGCTGAAACTAGCGCCTAGCAGTTCCGCGCCCACTTAGAGTTAGCAGAATAGAGTATAGCATATACATATAAGCGCCGCGTGAACTTTTTTTTTTTTGTTTATGGTGATGTAGTGGCCGAGGGAAATTGTTTTAAAAAAAATTATATATACCATTATTTAGAGGATGAAAAAAGCTACAAGAAAACCACCATGAACCAGGGGATCTAAATTTATTTATAAGGGAAATCAACCGCGCGCCCAGAAAAAACTTAGTTTTTTTTTCAATTTTTTTTTTACTTTTAAGTGGGCGCGCGGTTGATTTCCCCCATAAATAAATTTAGATCCCCTGGTTTATAGTGGTTTTCTTGAAGCTCTAATTATCCTCTAAATAATGATATATATAATTTTTTTTTAAACAATTTCCCTCGACGACAACAACGTCATGAACAAAAAAAAATAATTGAAAAAACTAAGTTATTTATTTATTTTTTTTTGTTGATGGTGTTGTAGTGGCCGAGGGAAATTGTTTAAAAAAAAATTAAATATACCATTATTTAGAGGATAATTAGAGCTTCAAGAAAACCACTATAAACCAGGGGATCTAAATTTATTTATGGGGGAAATCAACCGCGCGCCCACTTAAAAGTAAAAAAAAAATTGAAAAAAAAACTAAGTTTTTTCTGGGCGCGCGGTTGGTTTTCCCCATAAATAAATTTAGATCCCCTGGTTCATGGTGGTTTTCTTGTAGCTTTTTTCATCCTCTAAATAATGGTATATATAATTTTTTTTTAAACAATTTCCCTCGGCCACGACAACACCATCAACAAAAAAAAAAAAGTTCACGCGGCGCTTATATGTATACGCTATACTCTATTCTGCTAACTCTAAGTGGGCGCGGAACTGCTGGGCGCTAGTTTCAGCTCCATCACTCCAAAATGTTTCTATACTACCTCTAAAAATGAATATTTTTAAATAAATTTTTTTTCATTTTAAATTTGGTGGTAAAAATTAAAGCACAACTTACTCTTTATTTTGGAAAAAAAACATCGAAATATGTTGATTATTAAAGCAGAATTGTTTATTAACATTTTGGAGTAAATAATTTTTTTTTTGTCGTTATTTTTGAGGTACAAATTCCAGGCTTGGTGGTACAAATTAGTACAAATTATTCTGCGTTCGTAGCAATTTCTCCCCCCCCCCTTCCCCCCTCTAAGTCATCTAGAAAAAAAGCGATTTTAACCCTTTCTCCACTCTTTAATTTTGAGGTACAAATTAAGACGCTTTTAATGAGTATCCTAGAAAAATTTTCTAGGACTTATGCAGGCTAGGGTCACGCACCCCTGTTTTTTCTATTTCTTTTTTTTTTGAGATATGAAATATTTTAGTTGACTTGATTTATATAGGCATTTTATATTTATAATGAAAAAATAATGAAAATTATATGATGCTTCAGCGTGTTATATTTTTTTTTGTTCTAGTGATCATGTCGTCACCTTAGTAAGAAAGGGGCGTAAGTGTCATTTTCGGAAAACTTCAAGTAATAACGAAATTGCGTATACATATCCAATCGCATAAAATGAAAAGAACGTGTCTGTACGACATAAGACTTTCTGTTCTTTTTGATTTTGTTCAATAATGATGATAAAATAGAAGATACGACTTGCTCATTTTGGAACTTCAAAAATAGAAAGGGTGTAGGTTCGAAAATACACCCTTTCAATATTATTGTTTTTTATTTATTATAGTTTTCTGCATCATTCAATAATAAATATGATGGAATGATGAATGATTATGTGGAGATACGCTCTTTTACTTTAAAAACAAGAGTTTTGGCATTTACGCCATTTTGTTCCTAGGGCGACGATGTATTCACAATAAACAACCTTAAATGCGTTGTTACATATAATTAGGTTAAAACTCCCATGAGAAGATATGCTGAATTATGCATGGTTTCACATGATTATATAGAATACATGGCCACGCAAAGTTATGCATAGAACTTTTTTGCCCGGGTATCTCCATTATGTTTGTTTCTGATTACCGTGATGACATTTTTCTTTTTTTTTGATTCAGATGGAGGAACTGGAGCGAAAATTCATTAGTGAGTTAAAAGATGATTGTACTGTTATTGTTTGTCGGTTTCCACTACCAAATTTGATACCGATAAAAATCGTTGGACACGGAATTGACTCAGTTTGGATATATAAATTTCAAAAAAAAAAAATTTTGATTTAGATTGATGAGAAGCTGTCGTCTACATTTCCTATTAGAAAATGAAATCTTTTCGTCATGCGGCTTGCCACTATATTAGCTAATACATGAAATGATTGCAAAAGTAGAAAAATTTGAAAAAAAAATTGATAAATATAACCAGCATTTAATTAAACTTAATTTTTTAACATTTATGTTTTTTTTTTCCGTGGATTTACAAAAAAACATTATTCGGCTTTTCGAATCGAAAAAGACTCACTTTTGTACATTCCTTTAAGCATTATTCATTTATCGTCATGGTTTTTACAAGGTTCGTTTGGCATTGAGAATAAAAAGTATGATGAAAATAGTTAGGAAACTTAAAAAAAATTATTTTATTTTTCCATAAGACTTCAACTTTTTTTTACATTGAAATTGAACTCAAATATTTTGTCTTTTTTTAAATTAAATGTAAGAGACCAGTCAATGGTATTTTGACATGTAACATTTTCGATTTTCCGGAACAGAAAAACGCCCTGACGACTATTTTTGTCCCAAGTTATTCTCTCACCTGGAATAACTTGCGTAAGCGGTCCTGTCGAAACCGTAGTTTCAATATCTAAGTGCCAGTCTATCCATAATGCTAACCCATTAAGAGATCCAGCCCTGTAAAAACGATTCAATTAGAAAGTCATTAATAAGTTTTGAAAATTATAATAAATGAAATAAACTGACCCAAAAATTGGAGTATTTCCATTAAATTTAATCTCTTGAGTTTCATCAAACTCATTACGGAAATCAAAATATGCAAGATCAAAGATTGAAGTCAAAGCTTTGGCAGGGTATTCCCAAAGAGGATGGACCTCCACTGGATTATCACTAATTTCACTGGAATCCTACAATAGAAGTTTCGTTTAAGATAAATGTGCGTCGTTTTACTTTTTTTCATCTAATACTTGCAGATGGCTCCATGTGCCAGAAAATGAGCACTGAACTCGAAAATGTATATCAACTCTTTTTTTCGAATGAAATAGAATGAATGTAATACAAAACTCTGAAGGATTACTGATGAAAAAAAATAAATATAATTACCAGCAATAGTTTATCAAAGCAGCTCATATCGAAACCTTCACAAATGCCCAAAGGTGTTCTTATTTTATGTAAATCTTTGAATTCAACAGCAACACCTCGTATACTTCCTCCCATTGGTACAGTCGGAATACCAGGAGCATATTTTTGAGAAAGATATAAAAACCTTAGATTGTCCCACGGAAATATTGAATTCACATAATAAGGTTCACCAAAAACCAAATTGACTTTCATGTTTTTTGGTAAGTCTTCAACTTTTTGGACAATTTGAACTTTATCTGTCAGTTGATTGGCAGTAATAAAACTCTGAAAAGCTCGACACGATAGGTAGTTAGGTTCTAGAATAATTGTTTTTTTAGCACCAAGATTTGATACTGATAAACCAATCAGTGAGTTATCTGAGAAACAGAAGCAAACTGTATCTGGAGTGATGTATTTTTTCAATACTTTCAGGTATTTTGCTTGTTTCTCTTTATCATTGAGTTGCCCAATTCGTGACCTTGACAAAGCCAAGTGTACTGAACATTCACATACAGGGCTCCGAAGATATTCAACTTTTTGCCTAAAATAATAATACGTATGTAACGTAAATGAGACACTCTACTTTCTACACCTAAAGAAAAAAAAGAAATTATTCAAAGATGAATTATAACTCACGTTGGGTCAGGTTCTACTTTGAACCAAAATGAATATTCGTCATGACAAGCAACGAGACCAATTTCTTGATCTTTGTCTACTTTTATCTCATTTGGAAGATAATAGATTGCTTGCATCCAGTGATCTCGCCAAGGAATTCTGTCCGCAGCATTAAACATTGATTCTACATCTTTTGTTTCACTCAACAATGCATCTGGATGTTGCCACACCGGGGCACAGCTTAGATTTACCTAAAAAATATAAACGATTTGTTTTTTTTTTTCAAGTTGGAGTAATTTAGCTGATGGACTGACATCCAAAAAAAGACAGTTTTTATTCCTTCAAGTAGTAATATAGCAGAATGCTATTATCACGTACAATCATAAAACAAATCAATAATTTCTCAATATTTACTTATGTTATCAATACAATCTACTATGTAATGAAGTTTTAAATAGAGATATATTTCTATACCCAACCTTATTATCAGGGTCCATGATTAAGCTCCACCACATAAATATCGCCTGTGCAGTACCTGAAGCAATTGCTTTGGTTGACTTCGTAACATTTTCGTTGAAAATGAGTGGTTCTTTTCCAGACCAGTCAAAATTGAACATTATCACGGGATCTGAGAGAAAGGTAAATGAGTCATAAGGCATCTGTGAAAGTTGAAGATCATGGACAGCAGGAGAACCATGACATTGGTTCATCGCAACAGGTGGTGAAATTAATACTTTTTCTGATTGGGGATCTCGAATTTCATTGATTTTTTGCCATGCTTGTATTGTTTCACTTTCTACAACCTGAATCCATACTGTTCCCTTGTTCGGTATAACGATTCGATCTTCCTTAAATTTGAAAAATGACAATAAGCATTGTTTTGAACGATCTTAAATATCAATGAGTTCAACTTATGAATGGTAATTATTTTCGAAAGTAAATCAATTGAAAAAAAAATTAATATGCTTACTTCCAAAAGAAACTGCTGAGCATGTTTAAAAGTTGATAATGCACCTTCTCCAATTAATTCAGTGTCAAAAACTTCGGTTATCAAAATGTTGGCTCTAGTTTTCATGTCACCATTCTCACCAACAGTCATTTCCGTCGATCGTTTTTGTACCAATTTTACTTTCGATTCGAAACCATTTTTTTGTATTATCTCGAAAGCGCACTGTGCCATTGGAGTGAAAGCCTATTTGAAATATCATTTATTAAAACTTTTGTCATTGGAAAATTGACTACAATTTTCGAAGTCAGATTTTAAAGTAATATAGTAGTCGTATGTACACTGAGAAAAATCGTGTCTCGGTTGAAAGCGAAAATTTCTGTACTTGAGAAAAACTGTCAATAAATTTTTAATACTTGATAGTATATACGTGATTAAATTAACGGGAGTTATATTAAAATATATTTCAAAACATTTTTTAATATATATTTGTGGTTTGAAACGTAGTAAGTTGCGAATAAACAGTAAAGACTGAAAGGTATATTCAAGAAAAATAAATTCTATATTTCAGAAAAAAAACAAATTTTATCAAGACTGTATCAATTTGTATTATTTGCTTGAGATGTTATTTCTATATTTTTTTTGATTAAAGTTATCTTTGGATGTTTGAAAAATAGATTTTCAATTCTTGAAAATTGTTTTTTATATTAAATACGTTGATTTTAAAAAAACAGCATGAATCTTTATTAAAATCTCCTAAACTCTGGGAATATAATTGGCCGTTTTAGTAAATAGAGGATGAATACGATCTTAAATTTTCTAGATTTCAGAATGTTTAGAGTTGAAGAAATATTCAAAAATAAATGTTGAAATAATGCTCTTCGAGTATTTAGTGTTTAAATGTTGAATAAAACTAGTTATTTTATCATCTTAATTAATATATTTATCAATATTAAGTTTTTTTTTCTGATATATAGAAAATGCTGATTGGATACTGAAATTAATTCTTTTAATATCAAAAGGATATTTCTTTTATTACACGAAAACTTTACTTATATTATACACAAATTAAATGAAATAAATAAAAAAACAAATTACGGAGAACTTATTATTTCTACATTTTAGAATTTTAATAGTAAATAGTAATTGAAAAAATTCAAAATTTCTGTTATTTGTGGATAGCAATAACTTCAATATTTATTAACAAGTTTTTTTGCAATCAATTTATTTCTACTTATAAAAATTTAATATTTATATGTTAATAGAAAAACCAATCATAACATATTGCGTATTACTTGAAAAAGAAATGTCCTCATTATTAATATCCTTCTGTGACTAACTACGAGCCTAAAAACATTAACTGACATTGTGACTGAGATTTGAGAAATTAAAAAAAAAATCTATATTTCAGAAAAAAATTATTTACGTTATATAAGTTTCAGTTATTCGTAGATGACAATTACTGTTTATTATTCTTTTCAAATTTTAATTACTTAAAAAAATATTCTATATTTTAGAAAAATATTGTTATACGTTATCGAAGTTTCCATCATCTGTAGGTGGCAAGGACTGTCTTATACAAAAACATGTGTTACTTTAAGATTTAACTATTTCTGACTATCAGAATTTTACGATTTGTCTTTGAGTACTGTATTGTAGTAAAAACTTGATTTAATTAAAACCACGCATTCTAATATGCAATCAAAATTGCAATAGTTCTTAATTTGTTATAGTTATAGTTTTCATTCAAATATATAATATTTTTACGGTAAAAGCAAGTCATTTCACATTTTTGGAAAAAAATTTCTGAAATACAGAAATTTTCGCTTTCAACCGAGACACGATTTTTCCTAGTGTAGTTAGTTTTGCACACATTGAAAACAGAACAAGAAAAAAAAAATTTTGGTAACGAATTCGTTCCCGGTTTAGTTGAAAATTGAAAATTTTCAAAACTCCGGCGAAAGCCTTTGTGGTCCCTAAAGCTCTGTGATCAAATATTTATTAAATTATATATAGTATGTCGTTTAACAAACGCGATGTGACGATAATTTACGTGTCACATAAAGTTTTTTTTTTTTTTAAACTCGAGATTAAAAGATCGAGTAATTTAATAACAATTCTCACTTTATTTGGATTACAAAATAAAATAAAAATAATTATTTATATAGATTGTTAAATTATACTAAATGGTATTTTTTTTTTAATTTTAAATTTATTGCCTTAATTGCGTGTTAAAAGTTAAAATAAAAACAAAACATAAATTTACGATTTATGTCCCAAGAAACCTAAATTTTTGTTTATTCATCATACCTTTAATAATCAAAAGACGTGAAATATCCAAAAAAATGTCAAAATTTTGAAATTTAAAGTTGAAAAATTTGCTGGATAAAAAAAGAAAAAAAATTAGGCGCTATCGATATATGTTAATAATATTATCATAACAAAAAAAAAAACCGAGTTTTTTCTACAAAAAGAAGCGTCAAGTATTCGAAATCTTTTAGCTGTTTATTTTTTTTGTACAAAAAGATGTGGTACCAAAAAAGTCAAGAATTAAATATATTTTAAATGCATATATGTAATTCAGTCTTGACTATTGACAAAATTTTAAACTTGACCCCACCTGGTTCAACATATACCTATATAAATGTGGTATTTAAAATGTGAAAAATAAAAGAAAAATAAAATTAAAAAAAAAAAAAAGAAAAAAAATTGCTTGCGGGAAGTTAACCCGAGACTCTCTCAGAAAAATTATTGGATATACTCGTTACAAGTGTCTTGGTTTGTACTTATCTGTACCACGATTGTTTTAATATGTACCTCGAAATTAAAGAGTGGAGAAAGGAAGAGTGGGATTCGATCCTGCGACTCTACCTAAACCTGATGAACCTATCTTCTAAAACCGAGTGCGTTATCCCCTAAGCCATCGCGCGTTATAGTGAAAGAGAAAAATTTTCGTCCATATTAATAATGACCTTCGATAAATACGAGAAAATAGATTTGTAAATTATTAAAGTAAATCATCAAGACGAGAAGGTATGTAAAAAAATAAGTAAATGTATGTAAAAAAAATATAGTAATGTGACCAAAGAAATTATGTGGTAAGCAACGTTAATTTCTTAGCTTCATCTTTTCCTTAACTACTGCTTTTCCTTGGACATTTTTATTTATCTAATAAATAAAATACATGTTTGTTACTAATTAAAATGATATGCATCGTGTCAAAGATGGCTGTTTAATTTTTTTTTTTGTTTTTTTTTAGACAAAACTACGGGGTATCTTGTAAATATAAATTTGGTGACTCGTCAAAATGTTTATACGTTTTTAAAAGTACGAGGTGCCCCGTAAAAATAAATTCTCTACTTTGTAAAGCCTGTGAAATTTGTTTGTTGTCATAATAAAATAAAGGGAGCTGTAAAAGTACTTGGTACACTGTACATATAAATGTTACAGCGTGTAAAAATAATGACTTTAGCGGAAACGTACGGAGTACCCCGTAAATATAATTCGGTAACTCGAAAATTTGTCAATGTTTTACTAACTTTTTTGGAGTTTTTTTCGTATTTATAAATTTCTTAGAAAACGTTTGATATTTACGGAATATTTGATGATATACTCAAAAATAATTTATATAACCTTCATAAAAATTAAAATAACTCGTGAATACACCGTAAAATAGTCAATGCGCAACGGAATAATTCCACGAAAATTTGACATTTTCTACATAATAATCTTGTAATTATAAATTTCTAAATTTTTACGGCACTTTTTTGTAAATAGCAGGAATCACTTGCAGAAATATTCGTGTAAATAAATAAATAAATACGGGAATGTCGACTCGGCCCACTTTGTAGTGGTTGCCCCGTAGAAACAACAAAAAAATTCTCTCAGTGTAAAAATAAAAAAAAAGTTTACTCCAAAATTACAATTTACATCACTTTGTTTTTATTCTTGAGACGCAAATTCTGTTTTTATCGGTACAAATTAGCCTAGATCTATCTTTTTAGGATGAGAAAAAAAATTTAAACATATATAAAGGCAGTATAGAAAAATTTTGGAGTAAATATTTTTTTATTGTTCCTATTTTTGGGGTACAAATTTCGGGCTTGGTGGTACAAATTGAAGCATAACCTCTTTTTTATTTAAAAAAAAAAAACATTAGAAAATGTTAATTATTGAAAAGGCTATGCAATTGTTAATTACGATTTTGGAGCGAATCATTTTTTTTTTGTCGTTATTTTTTTCGTCTTAAGTTATCTAAAAAAAAGCCATTTTTTAACCCTTCAATTTTAAGGTATAAATTAACTCAATTGCGGTACAAATTAGTACAAATCAAGACTCTTCTAATGAGTATATTCAATAATTTTTCTAAAAGATACACGGGCCAACTTCACGTGGGCACAAATTTGTACTTGATTATCGTTTTTTTTACTACATCATATCCTGATGCCCTGTGTATACATCTCTTTCTTCCTCACTCATTCACTTTTGGTTTTTCGAAACGAAGTTGACTCTCACACCAGTGTTGCCGCAGGAAGTACAGTTGTACTTTTTGAGGTACGTTTTTGAAACGCCAGTACAAAAGTACGCCTTTTTTTTCGGAGGTACGTTTACGTTTTTTCTGAAAAATTTCTTAAATTTCCTAAAAATTCAGCTCAAGAAACACACTGTATAGTATGCGCACGCGCGCGCTTAATGTAAACATAGGTAAACACTGTAATATGTATATAAACAGTGTATAAGAGTCTTAATTAATGGTATCGTATGTCACCGTATATGCTTTTCATTATTTTTTTTTATTTTTAGCGCAAAAAAAATAATTACTCACCCTTCCAAAAATAATTCAATACTCAAGTATTACAATTGTTATTGTATATTTTGAAAAAAATTTCTCTAATAATGTTGAAATAAAATTGAATGCTGTTTTTGCTTTAATAAAATTTCAAATAGACCAGCTCTTGTCGGCCATTTTTAAAAAAAGTACATTTTTTTCGCCAGCAGGTACGTTTTTCTATTTTTTGAGGTACATTCACAAATTTGTCTGCGGCAACACTGTCTCACACGGACTGGCACGAAACCGTCAAAAAGTTTAGAAATTTGTCGAAAGTTTCAATAAAATATTGAAGTAGATTTTCAAAATATTAAATTCAATTTTGATATCAGTCCTGCATTTTATCACATAATATTTATATTTATATACATATGAATCGATTTTTACGTATGGTCTGTTGATTTTGTATTGACGGTTTTTTTACCCGACATCTACGCAACGATAACTAGCACATATATGGGGCGTTCTTAGTCAAATCACGGGGTCATCTGCCTGGCCCCCTGTGATTTTGATGAGATGAGCTATTTTTGGTTGATTTGGGCTGAAATTAAGCCTCTAATTTTTTTTGATTTTTTCATCAATTTTTCTAGACTCCATCATCTTAAATATCACAATTTTTGGAAATTCTCAAAAAAGTCCATTTTTTTTTTCTGAATTTTTTTTCACAAAATCAGGTACACAATACACGCATTTTAAGCACAGCAAAAATCTGGGTCCAGAAATATAAATATTTTTTTTTCATTTTTAAAATTTTTATTTTCAGCAAAAAAATTTCTAAAAATGCAGAAACAGAAAATGTACCAAGGGAAAATCTAGTTTTACTTTATTTTTTTAAAATCAAAAACTTACTTATTATAACCTTATATTCATTTCGAAAAAAAAAAATTTTTTTTCTGGAAACAAAAAATTTTTTTGCTGAAAAAAAAAATTTCAAAAATAAAAAAAAAATATTTATATTTCTGGACCCAGATTTTTGCTGTGCTTGAAATGCGTGTATTGTGTAGCTGATTCTGTGAAAAAAAAATTCAGAAAAAAAAAAATGGTCCTATTTGAGAAATTCCAAAAATTGTGATATTTAAGATGATGGAGTCTAGAAAAATTGATGAAAAATTCTAAAATAATTAGAGGTTTAATTTCAGCTTAAAATCAACCAAAAAAAGCTCATCTTATCAAAATCGTAGGGGGTCAGGCAGATGACCCCGTGATTTGACTAAGAATGCCCCATATATATCATGTTAACCGCGTTAGAGCGTTATCACAGAAAACTCATAATGGTAAACTATTGATATAGTTTATATAAGTAGATTTTTTGAAAAAAATTACATGTTATTGTCAACTTCTTTTCGGCAATCAAAGTTGCTATTTTCTTAGTAATAGTATATAGAGGAAAAAATAGAGAATTTATTAGTTAAATAAAAAATAATAAGACAGAGCATTTTTTTTTTGTATATATAAAGACAAAAATTTATTTTATAATTTTATACATTGATGAATACTCTCTGATGAATGATAACAGATATAAATTCACATGTATTTCAGTATACTTTGAGGTAGAACCAGGGAAAATTAAAAATGATGTCGATTTTACGAATTTTGAGGTATATAAAGCTAGCACATACATTATGGCACAAACAAACCGAACAACGTCAAGAATTACGTGCGGATTATGTGCGTTTCTTGAGCGGAATCCGCAATTTTTGTGCGTTATGTTTTTTTGTTTTTTTTTAAAGGTGTGCTAGCTTACACTGAAAGCTAGCACAACTTTTTTAATATTGATCCAATCTTAATGTAATGAGGCCCAAAACCACGTGCGAATTATGTGTGATTTATGTGCGAATAAATAAATTCGGAAAAAAAATTTTTTTTCAATTATTTATAACAGTTTTAAAAATTGACGAATTAAAGCTAGCACAACTTTTTCAATAATCGTCAGATCTTGATGTAAATAGGCCCAAAATTACGTGCGAATTATGTGTGATTTATGTGCGAATAAATAAATTTAGATAAAAATTTTTTTTTTAATTTTTATAACATTTTTAACTATTGACGAATTAAAGCTAGCACAACTTTTTTGATAATCGTCCAATCTTAATGTTATTAGACTCAAAATTACGTGCGAATTATGTGTGATTTATGTGCGAATAAATAAATTAAGAAAAAAATTTTTTTTTATTTTTTATAACATTTTTAACTGTTGACAAATTAAAAGTTGCACAACTTTTTCAATAACCATTAGATCTTGGTGTCATTAGGCCCAGAATTATGTGTAAATTATGTGGGATTTATGTGTGAATCAATAAATTTGAAAAAAAAAATTTTTTCATTTATTTATAACAATTTGAAAAATTTACAAATGAAACTCTTTGAATAATAATCTGATCTCGATAAAATTAGTCTTAAATTTACGTGCAAATTATGTGTGTTTTATGTGCAGTTGAATAAATGTAAAAAAAAAATTTTTTATATTTATTCATCTGCATTCTTTTAATTTTTTATAACAATTTCAATTTTTCATTATTGAAAACACCTTCAATAACAAACCGTACCAGATGTTTTAAAACAATAAAACTATTTTCTTTTGAATTTTATAGTACTCCAAATTACAATAACATTAAAAATACAAATAAATGAAATTTTACTTCAATAAATAAATGAGAAGATTAAAATTTTCAAAACAAAATAATATTTTGTTTTAAAATCAATTGTTATTTCTGGCGTGAATTTAAAGAATGAATAACCATCATTTTTTATAAAGATTTTTTTTTTTTTTCAACCAATAGTTTGATTATTTTAAGACACCTCATGAGATTTATTATTTGTTGAAGGTGTTTTTTATAATAGAAAATTAAAATTGTTATAAAAAATGAAAAGAAAAATTTTTTTTCTAATTTATTCCATTGCACATAAATCACACATAATTCGCACGTAAATTTAAGACTAATTTTATCGAGATCGGATCATTATTCGAAAAGTTGTGCTAGCTTTCATTTGTAAATTTTTCAAATTGTTATAAATAAATGAAAAAAAATTTTTTTTTTAAATTTATTGATTTACAAATAAATCCCACATAATTTAAACATAATTCTGGGCCTATTTACATCAAGATCGGATGATTATTGAAAAAGTTGTGCTTTAATTTGTCAATTTTTAAAATTGTTATAAATAATTGAACAAAAATTTTTTTCCAAATTTATTTATTCGCACATAAATCACACATAATTCACACGTAATTTTGGGCCTAATTACATTAAGATTGGATCAATATTAAAAAAGTTGTGCTAGCTTTCAGTGTAAGCTAGCACAACTTTAAAAAAAAACAAAAAAAAATAACGCACAAAAATTGTGGATTCCGCACAAAAAACGCACACAATCCGCACGTAATTCCTGACGTAGTCCGGTTTGATTGTGCTATAATGTATGTGCTAGCTTTACATACCTTTTGCAGGTACTTAAATACTTATGAATTGACTCTGATCTATAATTGAGTGTTCGGGCGCGGTTGCCAGACGTCCAGAATTGTCTGGATTCTTCCAGACATTTTAGTGGCTGTCCAGAATCCAGATTCTGTATCATTTTTTTCCAGATTTTTTAAATTTCTCATTTTATTTATTTATATTTTAATCTTTTGCTAAACCTTAACAGATACCGATAAAAAAAAATAACTAAAAATTACCTACAGATTAATTTGGACCGATCACAATCATTATTATGGTTTCCATGTTTGTGGCGGGATATTATATGACCAGAAATTTTTTGTCGAAAACCATATTTTATTATTCATATGGTATCTAAAAATTTTAAAGGTTGATTTTGAATTGAAATTTTATAATATATATCCATTTAAATTTCTTATCTAGGATAGCTATAATATGTATGATTCTTTTTTATTAACCTTATCTACTTTACTATGTGGAATATATACCTATATTAAATATTAAGTAGCAATATTAATATTAATGTTAAAAAAAAAAANCCTTTATTGCACCCAGACCAGGGGTGCTATTCTTGGTCCCGTATTGCGGCACCCGTATTCACAGGGCAAATTTTATACAATTTAGGGCTTTTTTTTGCCACTGATGGCGCTTATAAAATTTTTTTTATATAGATTTTACATATAAAAGCTCCACAAGCGCCACCGGTGGATGAAAAAAGCCCTAAATTGTAATGCCCTGTGAATACGGGTGCGGGAGTTATTGCGGGTTCCGCAATAACGATTCGCCGACAAGAAATGTTAGTCGCGATAGAAAAACATGAAGGCGCTTGTTGTTGCTTTCATGTGAAGCTGCCATAGTGGTATGCAAATCAATGCAAATGCAAAAATAATGTAGAATTCACATGAAAGCAACAACAAGCGCCTTCATGTTTTTCTATCGCGACTAACATTTCTTGTCGGCGAATCGTTATTGCGGAACCCGCAATAACTCCCGCACCCGTATTCACAGGGCATTACAATTTAGGGCTTTTTTCATCCACCGGTGGCGCTTGTGGAGCTTTTATATGTAAAATCTATATAAAAAAAATTTTATAAGCGCCATCAGTGGCAAAAAAAAGCCCTAAATTGTATAAAATTTGCCCTGTGAATACGGGTGCCGCAATACGGGACCAAGAATAGCACCCCTGGTCTGGGTGCAATAAAGGCACGAGCGCTCGAAGATCCATGAAACGCGACGTTGTTCGCGTTAAATTTAGGAAAATTTCAAAATGATTTTAAAAAAGAAAAAAAAATATCATCATGTAAAGAATCGAAAATGACATATTTTCTTCCAAACAAATTATATTCAATTACAATTTAATGAATTAAAAAATAAAGTCCGCTATTTTTTTTTTTTGAAAAAAACATTATTTTCCCAGGTCTAACTCGTCATAACTTTGTTAATAATTAATGAATCGACTTGAAACTTGGCATATAGTTTTGTTATAGTCTAGCAATAATAAAAATTACTTGTTTTGTTTTTTTTATTAATTTATTGAGTAATGCCGGTCGAAAAATACGTTTTTTGAACTTCAAGATAAAAGTGTCGAGAAAATTTTAGAATTTAAAAACTTGTCAGTGACATCACTGTTCATCTATATATCAATAAGTTTTTCCCGAATTTTCAAATTTTTTTAGCAATAATTTACGAAGTTATTAATTAATTAACAAATTGTGAGCTGCCGCTGCCACCATTTATATGTTTGCATGCGCAAGAGATTAGTATTTACACTGACTTGAGAGTGCGCATACGTTTGCTATGGACCTTCGATCGCAGCGGCAGCTCACAATTTGTTAATTAATTAATAACTTGGTAAATTATTGCTAAAAAAATACCATTTGTGACGGAGAAAATGTGACGAAAAAATGACAAAAAAAAAATGACGGTCACAGACGGTATTTTTTTTTGTGGGGTGACACAAAAAAAAAAATGACCGTCATTTACATCCCTACTCGTGCCTTTATTGCACCCAGACATTCAATTTTTAGTGTCGATGAATCATTATATTCAACGAAAAAGGTGTCATTAATATCCGATATGGTACAAAAATTCCAGTTCGCTTGGAGAAAATGGGTCAATTCTTAGACATAACAGTTCGACTTGTTAACAAATAACAAAGGAAACATATTTTAAAAGAATTTTTATTTAGTGTGAAGGACAATGTCGTCAGATATACACGTGCTTACTTCATATTCATCATCATTTTATATGCCCCCACCATCATGAGAAACCGTCTCCACACCAAAAATCACATTCTTCAAAAATCATCATATTAAAAATCTCATTTTATAAAAAATTGGAGAAAAAAATATATACTAATTCGGGCAAAACATATGAGAATGATTTAATGGATTTTACTATAATTAATATTTTGAAAAATATAATAGGTTTTTTGAATAAATGGAATAATTGGATTAGTGAATTAATTTACCTCACACGCAGTCACAGAATCAGCTCCAGATTTTGCAGCCATCATCGAAAGCAATCCAGTGCCAGTTCCAATATCCAGAACATTAGCTTTTTTTCCTTTACTATGCACCTTTTCGATTGCTTGCTTTAGTGCAACGAAATATTTCTCATTCTTCAAACAATGAAAAGAATGAATGTGTAATGAATATTTGTAAAAATTAAAGTAGGAAAACAAACTTACTCTTTCATGATCATGCAGCATATCAGCAAATGCTGATCTTGCGACCTCTTGATGATGATCATAATCAGGATGTTTTTCCTCCCAAATTGAGCAGCCAGTAATTGGATCAAAACTTCGAGTGAATATACTCATGTCTTAAAACCAAATGTTAAATTTAAACAATGTGTTATAAAATAATAAGTTAATTAGTATCACAAACCACTAAGCAAACATTATTTATCAGAACAAATGACAACTTAACAACTACAGTGGTATACGAGTGTGGTACAGTGGTGTACAATACGGAAGCCGGGTCGGGCCACACACATGGACGTTGACATGCTAACATGTTGGCTTGTTTACATGAGGTGTGTTCGTTCACTTATCACACCGAGCGTCAGTGATGGGTTTGTAATTTACAGTGTAAATTACACGTGTAATATAACGTGTAGATTACAGTAATTTACACGGCTTGGTTCCTTACATGAAGTAAGATATTACACAAAGTTCACTGCGCCATCTTACAGCAACGACGAAACCTTGATTCCACAGTCGGTAATTCGAGAAATTCGTTATTTTTTTATTAAATCTGGCGAATGGCTGAGAAATTCATCTGAGAAAGATTTGCCATAATTAATTAATTAAAAAGCTATTGGCAAATGTCTCTAAGAAAAGGATGTCACCAAATAAATTAATTCTTAGTCTGAATTAATTTGTCAGCAATATTTTCTACAATAAATGAAAATTATTGTGCCAAATGGCTGAGAAATTAATCTCGTCTGCGAATTAATTTATTTGGCAACATTCTTTCCTTAGAACCATTTGCCAATAGCTATTTAATTATTTATGGCAAATGTTTCTAAGGAAAGGATGTTGCCAAATAAATTGATTCACAGTCTAGATTATTTTTACAGCTCTTTATTGACAGCGAAATTTTTTTTTCAATAGAAAATAATGCTGTAAAAATAATCTAGACTGCGAATTAATTTATTTGATTACATCCTTCCCTTAGCAACATTTGCCGATAGTAT
>MKYW01000182.1:94456-105403 GCA_015776835.1 Aphidius ervi | reverse complement strand
AAATTATTCAAGCTATTCGAATTATCGAATAGCTCGAATAGTTCGAATAATTCGAAACTATTCGACTATTCGAAAATCGAATAATTCGATTCGAATTCGAATCAAATATATTCGATTCGATTCGATACGAATTATTCGAAATTTCGAATATTCGCCCACCTCTGAAATTAAATGCAGTATACTGAAGAAAATTAAAGAAAAATAAATTAATTAATTAATTAACAGTAAAATGATTCTATAAATATTAAAGGATATTGCTCCATTAATTGGTGGTAAAAGTTTTGCTAATAAATCTGCTGGAATTTTATGACCAACTATTTTTTTTGCACTATTTTCTTCTTCTAATTCTTTATCAAAATCATCATCATTAAATTCAAAATCATGCTTATCACAATCATCATGATTTTTTGACAAAATTTCTGTTTCATTATTTTTATTTGTTGATTCTTTATTTGCTTGTAATTCAGCTTCTTCTAGTGTTAAAAAATCTGATGAATCATCATAATTTAAAGGCATTAATTCATCACTTTTCATTATTAACCACATTTAAAACATGAATTTTTTTCAGCAAGATCTGCTAAATCTAAAGCACTTTCACTTGATGCTAAATCTAGCTTTTCATGTTTCCATTGATTTTTTTTATATCTAAAATTGAAAACAAAAAAAGAAAATAAGAATTTTATTATTAATTTAAATATAGTATTATTATGAATTATTAATTATTCGCTTACCTAGAAAAATTAAAAGATTTTTTTCCTCTTGAATATATTTTTTTCTTCAAGTGGATTCTAACAAAATTATCATTTTTTTTACAAGATGCAATTTTAGCTTCAAGTTTTTCTTTGTCACTCTTTATCACTCAACTTAATTTTTTTTTTTAATTGGTTTTTTGAAGGTTAATGTATCATTATTATCAATTGTTTTTGAAAATTCAGAAACATTTGTATCTGTTGGAATTGAAAAACGTGGTACAACATCAAATGATTTAATTCCATATATTGGTAACTCAGGACCATTTGATGTTATTTTAATTTTATCAATTTCACCATGATCTTTATCAGATGCTTCGTCATCATCTTTTGGTAATTCAATTTTTTTTCTAGGTGAATCCATTGTGTCAATACCAGAATCACTTGTAGCAGATAGCCTCTTGGAGTTTGAAACAATTGGCTCTAAATTATTTTCTTTAGCACATCTATCAAGCCAACCAGCATTACTTTTTCTATCCAAGATAAGTGACTTTTCATTATTTAACAAACGATTNTTTTCTATCCAAGATAAGTGACTTTTCATTATTTAACAAACGATTTATTGTATTAACTGAATGACCAGAATTAATTTTTTCATTTTCAATTATTTTAATGCCATCACCAAATATTGATTTATCAAAATCTTTATCATTTTTATCAGTATTATTAATGTCATTTTGAGATGTTGATAATGATTTTAAATCAATTTTACTTTTTGTTCTATTCATTAATAAATTTTTACGAGGATTTCTATTGATAAAACTTCCAGAATTAAATTTTTTTTGTGACAATTGAAATGATGATCTTGTTATTGAGTGATTTTTGTTTGTTGATATTTGATTGTCTTTATTTAAATGTTCATCCCATACTCTATCAATCTTTATTTTATCAATAATTGCTGGTGATTTTATTGGTGTTGTTATTAAAGCAATATTTTATACATTTTTTATTAATTTATCCAGAGAATTATTCATATTCGTATTTGTTTCAAAATTATTGTCTGTATCAATTTTTGATTCATCAAGTTTTAATGTTTTAATATCTTCAATGAATGATGTTGTATTTATGTCATTCAATGTTATATTTGCAGATACATTTGCTCGACTTTCATAATCAAATGTTATATTGAGTCTTTCATGAAGTGATTTATCAACTGCCTGAGTTTTTATACCCCAGTATTCATTGCTAGCATGTCTAACGACTTTATTAGCTCTGTGAAAATCATTCTGAAATAGAATACAAAATTAAATTAATATCAACTCATTTAAAAAAATAATAAAAAATAAATAAAACTTAAATTTATCAACCAACAATGACATAAATGAATTGTATTGGATCAACAATAATTACAAAATAATTACAAAAAATACAATAATTAGGAGTAGATGTGACTATGTATGTGAGTATGTTTAACCCTCTCTTTTTCTGCCTATCAGCGGTGCTGTTCTCTCTTTTCCTCTTTCATGTTATCCCGCTCAAACATTTGGGTGGGGAAAAATTTTTGCGTTTATAATCTTTTGCATTGTTGAATAACATAATAACTTGTTAATTCAATTCGCTTTTTATTAATACCTTTTGTTTTAGAATAGAAAAAAATACTTCTAGGTAATTTTTTTTTTTTATACTCAAGTAGAGTACTGAGTAAGAATATGCGCACACTCTACTTTGGAGAGAGAAAGAGTGGGAACACGGCACATGCGCAATAATTTATTTTACAATATAAAATAAATGAATAAATACGGCTATTTGTTTTTAGATTTGCATGTAGACCTCCATGGTATAGTGTATACCGATCCATTTTTATTTATATTTTTTTTTTACTTTTGTTTACTTTTTTAAAAATCACGTGTCCTTTTCTGAGATCCAAAAAAAATATTGTTATTTGTATTCCATTATAAATTAAAAGTACATACTCTTGTTGTGTATACTTTTCAATTGATAATCATAATTTATAGATAAAATTTCATTTGATGTGTGGAAAATTTAGAGGTCATATTTGAACCAAAGTGAGAATTACTTGATAAATAATTAGTATAATAAATGTAGTATTTTTCTGTTTTGCTACAATAATAATTATAAATTATATTTTCTAGGGGTAATTTCAATTCCGTCAAAGTGTACCAATTTTAAATAAAAAAATGAGGAAGAAAGTTGATGTACTGGTGTATATTTTTGTTATTGTAATGGTGTATATTTTTTAATACCTATTCATATGCAATATTTATAAATTATACATAATAATTTTAAATGGACAATATGAGGACCAGTAGGTTGCATGTTAGGTGTCTTTATCAAGATGGTTACACTTATAAAAAAAAATCAACTTATAATGGCATAGAGTAAGTATATTATTTATCTTATTATTTAGTGTTTATTATTACTCACCTTGTCTCTTCATTGATGTATATAATATGTTTATAATCAACTATTTTCTCACAGCACATATCTATGTAATAATACAATGTTGGCTTGTAAAGCCAGAGGAAATTTAATTAATGGTAGAATAGACTTTAAAAAAAATCATAACCATGGAGTTGAACCTGAAAATGTTGAGCACCAGCAGTGTGAAAAGTTTAAAGATGATTTATGGTTGGAGACTGTGACAACAGAAGATTCATTAAGGATCATATGGGATCGTGTTGCTTTACTGTAAATATGTTATTTTCTCTTTTTATTTTAATAATAATAATAATAATAATAATAATTATTATTATTATTATTATTATTATTATTATTATTATTATTATTCGTTCATTTTAATTTAGGAACCTTGAAGCTGCTATAATTGTGCCTTTTGCATCAATTGAAAAGCAAATGAGTTGATGGCGTCCGAGTATATAACAATGGTGAGATACATGTGCATACAATTGTTGTAGATGAAACAACATCAGTCACAATTTTTGGTGACATACAATTACTGGCTTCAGTAACTGAAGTGACAGAATTATTTTGTGATGCAACTTTTAAAATATGCCCCAGAGTTGCAGCAATTTCACAATTTCTCACTATTATGGGGCTGATAGATCGTACAGTAAGTATCAAAGTACATGAATTTGATCCTCTTCAACAAGTGCTTCAAGTTTCATTTTTCTTTTTGTTAAAAATATAAAAAGTTGAAAACATTAAATTAATTGTTTTTTTTTTTTTTTTTTTAAGATGAAAAAATATATTGTTTATTCGATATTTCACGTATAGATTATTTGTTTTTACAGGCTACACCATTAGCATGGGCATTGATGACTCGAAAAACCACTGAAGCATATTCAGCAATTTTGCATATTTTCGTGAACATCTTGCTCCACACATCCAGCCAACAACTGTTCATCTTGATTTTGAAGCTGGCATGAGAAATGCAATTATTGGAATCTACCCAAATATAATAGTTGTTCATTGTTTTTTTCATTATTGTCAGGTAAAACCGATTCAACATGTTTTTTAATCATAAATTTGTATATAATTTTATACATAATTTTTTTATTGAAGAATTTTTGTTTTACCTCTGAAATTTTTTTATATTTCAATTTATTTAAAAATTAACAACTGGAGCTAATACTTTATTATTTTTTCTATTCATACAGGCAATTTAAAAAAGTTTAAAAGCTAAAGGTAAACGTTGGATGAGGAATTTAAGTAGATCAGACATACATCTAGCCTTTTACAGAAAATTACTTGGGTTGGCTCTTTTTCCAGCAAATGATATTGAACAAGCATTTAATTGGCTAATTCGTAATACTGCACCAGATACACTTGCTTTTTTTGGAAATGATTTTTTAGATTACTATCGTAATTATTGGTTAAATCGAGTAGACAGATTTTCGGTTCATAATCGAATATATCGTACAAGTAATTTCATCGAAGCTTATCATCGAGTTTTAAGCATTCGCTTTGGTATTCATCCTGGTTTATGGGCATTTACTGGTAACTATTTCATTTATTTGGTTATTTATTACCCTGATGAAAAAAATTTCTCCGGATTTCTACGCTAAAACTTGGTATTTGATTAACTTTTATGTTGTAAATAATAATAATTAAATTTTTCAATGTCCATAATATTAATTATTTAATAACAACTTTATTTATTTATTAAAATATTAATTATTGAGATGTAAAAAAAATAAACATATCTCGATTTTTTTAAAATCAATATTACATAATTATTCATTTTTTTTTTTTTTATTTATTAGTTATTTTATTTGAAAAGAAAACTTTTTTTTTTTTTAGCAAAATTAAAAAGTCTTCAAGCAATGCTTCGAGTCGAAATATCATCATTAAATCGAGGGATTCAAGTAAGACGTACTGTTCGTCAAGAATATATTAATCGTGATCAAGTGGGAATTCAGCGAATGTGGGAATTATATGGAAATGGATCCCTTAACATGGCACGTTTTTTCTCATGCACCAATCATGTGTCAGCATCATTTGAGAACGATATATTATTCAATGATCCTGACCAAGTTAACTTTTTTTAAACTCTTCCTGTGCATAATATAGGTATTAAAAATTTTTAAATATTTTATTTTTTTAAAAATTCAATTGCACATACACTAATAATGATAAAAACATATATTTTTTTTCAAGCTATTCAACCACCAAATATTGATGATCAGGTCGTTATAATCCCTGAGCTGGACGATCAATTACCCATTCCAATATTCCGAAGAGACATTAATAGAGAAGAAAATTTTCAAATTTATATTCGTAAGTTGGCTTTATTGAGCTTGTTTAAAATCAATTTTTCAGTTATGCATAAATTAATTTGTTCAACACGTAAAATATTTTCATTCAGTTGGAAATATTGCACTTTCTTTGTGCCCACGCTGCAATCATTCAATACTAAATGTTGTTTCTTTGCCATGTCATCATTGGTTTGCTTGCACAACATGTACAACTGCTCAGGCCTTGGAAGCATTTGGCCCTCCTCGTGCACAGATATTTTGTAACGTTTGTAATAACGAGTGCTTTGTTTTTAAGACAATACAGATCTCATAAAAAATAAATATTGGTACTTAATATATTCATTTATTAATGAATTGCAACGTAATTTATGTACAAATGTATTTAATGATGAACAATCACTTGATGAACATATTAAATGGCATAAAAAAGATTTATCAATAAGTGATGTTGTAAGAGCACCACCAGATATTGTGTGTGATATTTGTGGTAAATATTATTCGTTATTTAAATCATTAACAAAACATAAAAAATTACATAAAACAAATTCAGTGAATATAAAATTTACATCAGTTGAAAAACCACCAATAACAGCATCATTTACATGTCCAATATGTAAAAAAGTATTTAATGATGAAAATTCAATGAAAAAACATAAAACTGGTGCACATTATTAAAAGAACAATTGCATCAATAGCTGCTGCTGCGGTGGCAGCATCTTCATCATCAAAATCACCATCAATACCATTATCAGTAGCAACACCATCACCAAAAAAATCATCAACAAAAAGTGATGACTCTAAAATACGTCCAAAAAGACCAAAACTTGATTTTGATATTATTAGAAAAGAATGTAATTTAGGTAAACCATCTAGTCGTAGTATTGGTACACCAAATACATCTAAAAAAGCAGTAACATGTAGTATTTGTAAAAAATTAATACCAACAATGAGTTCATTTTATGAACATCGTTCAAATGTACATAAAATAACATTAAAATCACCAATACAAAATTAAAAAACTGATGATACTAATGATGATAATGGTAATGGTGGTAGTGTTCTCTATTCCATTAGAATTATATTGTTCATTTCTTATTTTTAAATATATATGAAGTATATTAAACAAAATTTGATAGGCTTTAATTATTAATGCAAAATGTAATTTAAAAAAAAGAGATGTAAGATGCTATCATAAAATAAAATGCATGACAGTTTAATTAAAATTAGAAAAAATATTAACTTTAAATAACATTATGTATTTTTTATGACTATTATATTTTACCATATGTTGTTTTTTTTTTTTTTTATGTAACAATTGGAAAAAAATTTTGCATACCTTTTTTTTTTTATTTTATCCAGTATATGTGGCTAGTTCCACGTGAATTTTAAGTCCAAAACTTAGATTCACTTGAAATATTTTTTTTATTATTTTACAGCGAAAAATATTAAATGGATATTTTTTTTTTTTTTTTTCGAAATATTTTTGGGCTTATGATTTTTTGAAAATGTTAATTTGAGTATTTTTTTTTCTCAAGTACCAGTTTTTCTATACTGTTACTTGAAAACTATCGATTTTATCAAAAAAATTCAAGAGACAAAAAAGTTTTATATTGTTTTAAAGTTTATAAATAAAATTTTTAAAAATTTTTTTTAACAAATTTTGCACTATATTTTTATAAATAAACAATTGACATCGATTTTTTTTCAACTTAGACCCAATTTTTTTTTTTTTTTTTTATCAATAAATGATCCTTGAAATATAACAAATTTTTATGCCAATTGCCAGCTTAGCATTTTAATAACTTTTTCAGATATTAATAAATAAAGAGCGTAAAACTCGGTCTCCCGCGCCGCCTCATGGGCAGGCTGCTGGGCGCACAGTCGAAAACAAAAAACGGTTACAATTTCTGGAATATATGGTTTTTTGTTTTTCAACTGTTGACATTATTATTTGTTTCTGGAATACATCGTCTTTTGTTTTTTAACTGTTGACATATTTCATTCGTGAAAAAAATGTGATATTAGACAGACGTGTCACGGTTGTGTCTACACGGTTATCTTATGCTTTAAATTTGCGCTTCGTTTTAAAATGTTTCCGAGGTTTAAAGATAGGTGTTGTAATCCTTTTAATGATGAAATCCATGGAAAAAATAAGAAAATGCGTTTACAACGAGTTACAGCATCGATGTTAACTAAAATTAAATCGGTAGCGATAGGGGATTTTATTTGCGCAAAGTGTAGAAACTGCATTGGAAAAATGCAAGTGCATAAAAATACCGTTACCTTAGATTTAGATTTATCTGGTGATGATGATGATGATAGTGATGGGGCTGAAGATGATTCTTTTTTTACAGACGATGAAACATGTGTAAGTCTATAAAAAATTACTTTTTGAATTTCCATATTTTGTTGTTACATTATTTTAAATTTTTAAACTACATAATGTTATAATTAATAAATTTTTTAGCTGGAAGAAAGTGTTCCTCGATCAACACTTTCGCTGTATAAGACAAAATTTCACGATAAAAAAACAACATATGATGAAAAAATTACAAACCCTTACGTTGTTGCCTACTTCATGGTCTATCTGGCGAGTTGCACAAACGATGAACACGTCATATTACTTTGCTAGAAAAGCAAGACAAATAGTAAAAGAAAAAGGAATCCTTTCGATACCAGAAAAAAAAAAGGTTTGTTTTTTATTCGAAGAAAATATTCCTCTTTGTGCATTTTAATCGAATTTAGACAATTAAAAAACATGTAAATTCAACATAATTTTTGTGTAAGAAATAGTTTAAATATTTTTTTTGTTATTTTAACATGAAAATTCTATTTTAAAAATACAAAAAAATTTAAATTTAAAACACGATTTGTGTAAAATTTTAACATATAAAAGAATGCGGGGTATAATAGAGACAAGGGGCAAAGTAGGCACTTAAATAATTTCTTTTAATTTAAATAATTAAAAAATTTAACACTATTTATTTTTTTAAATATTTTATATTAATTTTTTTATTTTTAGGGAGGAAAATATCTAGTGAAACGGAAGCCAAAGTGAAAGAGTTTTATGAATTCACAGATATTAGCTCTGAGATGCCTGGAATCAAGGACAAGATAACAGTGAAAGTGGCAGGTGAACCTGTCATATTCCAAAAACGACTTCTCACTGGAAATCTCAAAGATATTTTCAGAAAATTCAAGTACGAAAATCCTAACATAAAAATTGGCTTTTCAAAGTTTGCATCACTCCGTTCGAAACACTGTGTCTTATCTGGTTCTTCTGGCACACACACAGTCTGTGCCAATTAATGGAAATATGCGGCTTATGGTACTGGGTAAGTAAAATTTTCAAGGAAAATTAACCGTATTCGTACGAAAACGTACTCTTCGTTTTTTATTAATAAATAAACATTCACGGCTTTTCACTTTAGTATAATATTTATTTATTTTTTTAAATACGTTATATGGTTTTTTTTTTTTTTTTTAGGAAGTAACATGGTTAAGTTAATGGAAAATGACGGTGAACCTGTCAGCAATTATCGAGATATCATAATGCATTTTAATGTGTGTTAACCCTACGGATGAATGCTATTTTAATAAGTGTAAAAAATGTTTGTTTGATGAGTCTGCACCTTCTCAAAGAATAGAAAATTGGAAAGAATGGGTTACCAAAATTTTCCAGAAAAACAATATTGATAAAGTTCAATATAAACTTTGGGTCTCAAAGCCACATTCGACATTGGAAAATCAAAAAGACTCGCTCGATGAATTCGTTAATAATTTAATTGTGTTGGGAAAAAAATTTTTACACCATTCTCACATTGCTCATAAACAGGCTGAGACTTACAAACATGAAAAAAAAATCTCAAGCCCGATGAGTGCCTTGTTGTCTGTGATTTCGCGGAGAACTATCCGTTTGTTGTTCAAAATGCCATACCTGGGTATCATTTTAACAATAATCAGGCTACACTATTCCCAATTGTTTTTTATTATAACGGCGATGGTACTATTAAACATAAAACCGTTATTATGATCTCAAGTTGTCGAAAACACGATGCGATTGCTGTCTATTTATTTCTTGAAGCTTTTAATAAATACTTGGATACTCATTTTGAGCATATAACTAAATGTATTTATTTCTCTGACGGTGCTCCACAACAGTTTAAAAATCTCCATCATTTTTCAACTATTTTTTATCACGAGCAAGATTTTGGCCGGGTGGTAAAGTGGCATTTTCAAGCAACGGCTCATGGAAAAGGGCCTAGTGACGGTGCAGGTGGTGCATTAAAAAGACAAGCACGTCGAGCTAGTTTACAGGGTGTTTCAATTATGACCTCACTGGAACTCTACGAATGGGCAGTCAAATCTGAATCGTGTATATCAGTCTTACATAAAAATAATGATGATTACGAGCAGGCAAAGCAATTTTGTCTGTGATGGAGTTGAGCCATCCTCGTAATTCTTTTTTTACTAAATTGTTTAGGATCAAAGCTAGTTTAGGAAAAAAATAGGAATTTTTGAAATGGTCAAAAGGGGGTAGGGGGTGGATTTTAATTGTTTTTATTTTTCTTAATATCAGAAGCTGACGCCCTCTGCGGCAAAAGACAGAGACAAAAGAAATTCAAATTTGTAATTATCGCAATCGAAAAACAATTAAAATCCACCCCCTACGCTCTTTTGATCATTTCGAAAATTCCCATTTTTTTCCCTAAACTAGCTTACACCCTAAACAATTTATTAAAAAAAAAATTACGAGGATAGCTCTATTTTAATAATAATTGATTATAAAAGATAAGGGCTGGGCTCAAGAAAACCCCTATGTTCTCTGTACTTTAAATTTCTGGACGCTAGCTTAGACGCCAATTTCAGCGCCATTATTTATAATAAATTTTTTTTTTATCAATAATTATGCTAGCTTTTAACGAAAGCTCGCACAACTTTTTCATTTATTATTCGACACAAATCAAGTAAGGCCCTAAATTATGAGCGACTTACGAGCTACTTATAGGTGTAAGAAAAAATTTATTTAAAATAATTTTTTCATTTATCAACAATTATGCTAGCTTTTATCGTAAGCTAGCATAACTCTTTTATCAGTCATGTAATTCTGATCAAGTAAGGCTTAAAATTTTAAAAAAAAACAAATAATTATAAATAAATTCTTTTGTTTACACACATACTGAGCTCGTAAAGGGCTCATAATTTAGGGCCTTACTTGATTGGTATCGAATGATTATTAAAAAAGTTGCGCTAGCATAATTGTTAATAGAAAAAAAAAATTATTATAAATAAATTTTTTTTTACACCCATAAGTAGCTCGTAAATAGCTCATAATTTAGGGCCTTCCTTGATTTCTGTCGAATAATAAATAAAAAAGCTGAGCTAGCTTTCGTTGAAAGCTAGCATAATTATTGATAAAAAAAAATTTATTATAAATAAATTTTTTTCTTTACACACATAATTAGCACATAAATAGCTCGTAACTTTAGGCCTCACTCGATCAGGATTACATAATTAATGAA
>MKYW01000182.1:44204-60741 GCA_015776835.1 Aphidius ervi | reverse complement strand
AAATTTTGTCAAAGATTAAGACTTAATTATATGCGTTAAATATTTCCTTCTTGACTTATTTTGGTATTATATCTTTTTGTATCTAAAAAATTAATAAATATCATTATAAAATAAAATTACTATAATCACATGATTAGTGGGGATTTCGAATACTTGACGCTCTTTTTTGTAAAAAAAACTGTTTCTTTTTTTGTTTAGATATTATATTAATCTCTCTTTGGAATTGTTTAATATGAACGCAAAACGTTCGAAGAGACAGAAAAATTGTCTCTATCATCACAAATCCCTGATGAATCTAGAATGGATAATGATCCCAACAAATTGGATGTCAATTAGAATAATGGAAACGAAAATGGTAATATTGATACTTATGGTTTAACACTTGATTCAAATTGTAATTCAGAAGTATTATTAATATGATAGTTTGTCATAGGTATGCTTGAAAAAACAAAAACCAATCTAACTCCATTAGTCGTCGAGGCTCAAATTTGCCATCCTGATTCAACTGATCAAAAACCACGGGAAAATCCTGCGAAGAAATCAAGACCATTAAATACTGAACGTGTACGACAATATCGTGATAGACAACGTGAAAAAAATTTATAGGAAAATCTTGATGCTCTATTAGCTTCTACATCTTCACTTGTTTCAAGTACTGAACGTTCACGGCGATATCGTGCTAGACAACATGAAAAAAAATTAGAGGAATATCCTGATGCCATATTAGCCCTAACACCTACCATTTTATCAAGTACTGAACGTTCACAGCAATATCGTTCTAGACAACGATAATTTATAAAAATACAAAATTTTATATTTATTTTTTATTATTTTACTAGCGGAAATAACCGCCTTCGCCCGGGATTGTTATTTCACAGAAAATTTAATTTTTTTTTATTAAAAAACAATTGAGAAAAAAACAAAATAATAAATGTAAATCTGAAATTAGTTCATAGGGCAGTATGTTTTCTTTTTTGACAGAAGCAAGATGTGCATTCTTGATTTTTCGTATGAAGTCATGCATTATATTTTTTCTTTTTTATTTTTTGAAGAAAGGATAAATTGCAATCGTGGTAAGTTTTTTTTCTATTTTTTTGGTTTTTGGTGGTTTTTCATAAATGTGATAAACCTATGAATTAAAGTCCAAACAAAATTTTCATTGAGACAGAAATATTAAATATCTTACACATCAATTGATTCCAAAGCAAAGAACATATCAATAGTAATTTATATATTTCTTGTAATTAAATTATTTGAAAAAATTGAAATTTCTTTTTTTTTATTATTATTAGGGTTGTGCGAATATTCGAAAATTCGAATAATTCGTATCGAATACGAATCGAATATTCGATTCGAAAATCGAATAGAACTAATTCGAATTTTCGAATAGTCGAATAGTTACGAATAGTTCGACTATTCGTCATTATTCGAATTATTCGAATTTTCGAATAGTCGAATAGCTACGAATAATTCGACTATTCGTCATTTTTCGAATTATTCCTTATTATTCGACTATTTATCATTGTTTGAATAGTCAAATCGTGGCAAATATTTCTTTATTGATATAAATAGAAATAAGGCCTGCTCCTAAAATTCGAATAATAATAATTATTTTTTATTTAAATTATTCTCGCAATTTTTTAAGATTTCTTATTGCGCATGCGCAAGTTAAAATTTTGAACCACCATATTAATTTTATATTTTCCTCGTTATCCTCAGTATGTCATTGACAGTTGAAAAACCAACACATTATTGCAAAAAATATAAAAACAAAAACAAAATTGATTATAAATTGTTTTTTTAAATTAAATATATATTTTAAGTAATATAATGAATGACGACTCAGTAGTGTCGAGTGAGGAAAGTGATAGAAATGTCGATGAAACGAAGAAAAAAAGTATTGTTTGGAATTATTTTGATGTCTCTATTGAAAACAATATACGTCAAGGCTCATGCAAAACATGTTCAATGAAGTTACAAATGGGAAAAACAGGTAAGTGTTGGCTTGACACATAAAAATAAACGATAAAATAAAGCACTGATCATTCGTTCGGTCACGTTGTTTATCATTACTCAATTATTGAGTTTCAACTCAACTAGGAATCAACATTTTTTTTTTAAATGTAAGTGTCAAAAGTAAAAAAAGCGAAATGAAAAATATAGTTTTTTTTTTTCTTTCTTGTCAATATCAAAAATCAAGTTGGTAGTTCTTTAGACATTGAATTACTTAAGGCTTCTTGCCGATAATTAAATTTCATTCGATTTTTTTTTTTTTATTTTCATTCTTCAAATAAAATAATTATCTATGTTGACAATTTATTTTGACTTTTTTTGCCTTAGTTTTTTTTAGATGATGAATGTCAAATTTGATTTATTTACACGAGAATAGGACAAAATAATTTTTTTTTTTTTTAAACAGCATAGAGTATATTCGATTTCTTCTAGATAACCCATTTTTTTATATCAAATTGAATGTTAAATTGTTGTTTTTTTCTGAATGAGTATGCAATCTTTTTACAGGCACGACATCATCATTGATAAATCATTTACGCTATAAGCATCCAGACTTATAGGTTGGATTTGTTAAAAAAAAAAAACCAAATTCGTCAGCCTCCAAAAAAACGTCTACGTTCAAATATATCACCAGAAGAAAAAAGAGAAATTGATGATCTAGTTACAGCAATGATTGCTGTAGACATGCTTTCTTTTTCTTTTGTTGATAATCGAGGTCACATTATGTGTCATTAATTTGGTCAATAATAAAGCTGATAATAATAAAATAGTATACATATATAGTATATTATGAAATAATATAGATTTATAGTATAAATAATAATAATAAAAATAATTTCAACAATATTATCAATAATTATAATAATATAAATATAAATAATAATATTAATAATATTATTGATATTTATAGTTTAAATATTATTATTATTATTATTATTATTATTAACACTGTCATTACTATTATCAATATCATTGATTTTATTATAATAAATGTTATTGAAACCAATAATAATATTATTATGATTCATAATATTATTGAAATTATTGTTATTGTTATAATGACTATATATTCATAGTATGGATAGTAACAGTAATAATTTCGATAATATTTTCAATCTCATCAATAATATTATGAATTAAGTATTATTAATATTATCAATATTTATCCTTTAAATAATGCTATTATTAATATCAATATTAATATTATAAATATTATTATTATCCTATTATAAAAACAAAAAATGCAGCCTTGCTTCGATTCCTTTAATTGGTTCTCGAAAGAATATTTTATTTGTTTTCATTTAATTTAATAATTTATTTATGTTGTTCATGTAAAATATATTTATGTTGTTTACCTGTTGCTAAGTGACAGTTTTTCTTTTCTGTGAGTATAAAAAATTAAAATTAATAAAGTCAATAAATATATAAAATTGTGCATTAATGAATAACTATTGTACAATTTTCACTAAATACTGGATATTAATAAATATTTTGAACGTTTCAAATATTTATTAATATCCAGTATTTAGTAAAAATGTCGTATACGTTTACCTCTAATTACAAATTTGAATATTGTTTAGTACCAGATTTGATTCTTTCGAAAATTGTTTGTTTGTAGATATTACCTAAATGATATTCCCCCACGGAAATATTTTATAAAATTTTTATAAAATTTTTATAAAATCATTTTATAAAATTATTTTATAAAAATTTTATAAAAATTGGGCAAACTTGTTAAGAAGTTTTTATAAAATTTTTATAAAAATTTTATAAAAACTTCTTAACAAGTTTGCCCAATTTTTATAAAATTTTTATAAAATAATTTTATAAAATGATTTTATAAAAATTTTATAAAAATTTTATAAAATATTTCCGTGGGGGTTGATAAATATAAATTAAAAATGAAATTGATAAGATAAAGAAATTATGAGAATATTTTTTTTTTTTTAATTATAATTGCATAAATCTATAAATAAACATTATTCATAGTAAACATAAAATGAAATGCAGCAGAATTGGCCCCCATTGATCCCGTTATTATTAATCGATAATGTTATTGGTATTATTATTATTATTATCATATTGATATCATTCTTTATACTAGTAACATTATTATGAACATTATCAATATTGTTGTTTTCATTGTTAATTAGATAATTGTTAATATTATTGGAGTTATTACAAATTTGATTGACAGAATTTTTCCTTTATATCGAATTTCTTGAATTCCATTATGATTTTCCTTTATTATTTTTTCTTCTGTTATCAATGCAGGTTTAATATTCAAGGTAGATTCTTCGTACAAACGTCTTGATAGTTGAGCAGTTTTTCGAGCTGGAGAACGTAAGAGTCTTTTTTATTTTTCCCAAGAAATTTTCAAAACTAAACGCATTTATTTCACTCAAACTGCATTGTATATTTTCAACATCATCTGGAACGTGAAGTAGATTGGGGACATTCATTCAAGCTGATAATTCACCATACTCCAAAATAAAATTATCGAAACAGCATCTAAATAAATGCCTGGCAGTGGCTACATTATCCAATGCTGTTTTGGAGCACCATCATAATCTTGAAGCATGATGAAACATTATAAAATGTTCATATTAACGTTCTGAAAGTATATCTTTTAGAAGAATAGGTCCAGCATAGAGAGCGAAAAATTTTAGTTCCGTAGCTTTGTACTTCGAAAAATCCAAAAGATCTCGAGTTTTCCTCGCAAATTCTCGAGGTACTTGTTGTTGAAAAACTTTTAATCGTTCTGATACTTTTTCTTTGAAAATGACACTGACTTTGAACTTTGATCCAGTAGAAAACCAAAATTCCAATAATTTATTCATTATACCCATGAATCCAAGATGCATGAAATCAAGAACAAACATAAAAATCATGTTGATTCGTGGCGTAATAAAACAAAGTGATGTTGCTCCAACACGATGATGCGATTCATTATTCGATCGGAACGTTTCATCAGTTCTTGGTTCAGCATATTTATCAAGGAACATTCTGTGGTTATTTCTGGTCACACCTTCAACTCGACATCTTTCACATGGAAAAAAACTAGCGTGACCAGATATATTTTTGATAAAAGCACGTGCAGGTGTATCTGCTATGAAGCAATGTATGTTAATGTTAAAATGCCGTCCAGAAATAGTAACACCGTTTTCCAATAATCGATTGATCTCAAATGAATATTTAGCAAAATAATCAGATTCATTTTTTGGTTTGGATCTACCACAATAAACATGGACAACAAAAGGCTCTTGAATCAGAACCATCACTACCACTACGGTCATCATCATCATCATACTTAATTCAAATGGTGTTGACGAACATTATATAGGTGAAATGAATGTTATTTGTCAATACTGTAGTGCTAAACACTTCAAAGCTGAAGAACCATCAAATAAAAAAAATTCATTTAATGATTGTTGTAGTCATGGGGAATGTGCTCTTATTCCATTACCGGACCCATCAAAAATAATTAATGATTTATTTACAGGTGTTCATCAATACTCTGATGATTGTCGTTTACGAATATGCCGTTATAATAATATATTTGCTTTAGCTTCATTCAATGCCAATTTAATACAATTCCCATAAAATAACCAACCTGGTCTATATTGCTTCAAAATTCAAGGTCAAATTTATTATCAGACTAACACATCCTTAGATCGAACTGAGAATGGAACTCCTTCTTATGGACAACACATGTTCATATATTATTAACGTCAAAACAAATTGCAAAAATCACGACTCCAGAAGCTGTTGATAAATATATATGTGCAGACATTCCAGATAAAAATAGAGACGAAAATTTTTTTTTTTTTTTTAATTCATGAGATCGTTCAGCTCGAAACTTTACAGATGCAGAAATTGTTTCTCATTATGTATTCAAAAAAAGAACAAGGGCTACGTCGTTATCATGGGAAATCCGTAAACAACAATTCAATGTAATTGGACGAATGTATTCGATAAGCCCAAGTCAAATAGAACTTTTTCATCTTCGATTGTTGCTGATAACGGTGAAAGGAGATACAAGTTTTGAAAGTATAAGAACCGTTGATGGTATAATTTATGATAGTTTTCATGGAGCATGCTTAGCACTAGGCTTAATCGAAAATGATGCTGAATGGGATCGTGCTACGACAGGAGGAGAGGTATGGATGATGCCTAGACAGTTGCGAAATTTATTTGTACGCTTTTTAATATATTGTCATCCAAATGATCCAAGAGAATTGTGGGAAAAGTTTAAAGACTCTATGTCTCGAGATTTTCAACGAAACAATACTTTAGCTCAATCTCTTGCCAAAGCATATAACGAAATTGATATTTTATTATGTCGTTAAAAATCAGATTTGAATAATTTTCCAACAATGCTACTTCTTAATGAATTTGAAGATACTATTAGTAATCAACATTACGATGAACTTCTTCCTGAGGATCATATACAAATAGGTCGAGCTCAATATAACAAGTTAAATAAAAAACAGATAATTATTGTGGATAAAATTCTTCATATTCTGTTGGGAAAGGAAGAGAAAAAAATAAATAATTGTTTTTATATTGATGGGCCAGGTGGTTCTGAAAAAACGTTTGTCTATACCACCTTATATCATTTATTACGAAGTAATGGAAAAAAAAATCTGTACAATGGCATTTACTGGTATTGCAGCAATATCACTTCGAGAAGGAAAAACTGTACATAGAACGTTTGGTTTGCCAGTTCCACTTTCCGCTAATTCTACGTCAAGTATTAAAATTGAATCAAAAGATGCTAATGAATTGAAAGATGTTGATATGTTACTCTGGGATGAAGGACCAATGGCACCTAGATATTGTTTGGAATGTGGTGACAGACTTTCACGTGCTATAACTAATATTGATTCTCCATTTGGTGGAAAAATAATGTTAATAGGTGGTGACTCCAGACAACTGCTACCTGTAAAAGTAAATGGTACACGAAGTGAAATTGTTGATTAATCTATTAAAAATAGTAATTTATGGAAATATTTCACTGTGTTTCTATTGACAGAAAATACGAGAACTTTACCAAATGAAGTAGAATTTGCAGAATATCTTCTGAAAATTGGAAACGGAATTTTGAATGACAATGACAATAATTTATTGCTTCCGGATAAATGCCTCACATCAAGAGATGAAGATATAGTACACTGAGAAACAAAAATAACAATTTACTATGCTAGCAGGGTAATCGTCGGGTAAAACTTGATTTTGAGGTTTTTTTATGTTCTGATATATAAAAATTATTGTTTAGATTATATAAATTACTTTGCAGCACAGTAAAAAATGGGATACGTCAGGATAGTATTTAACTACCTGGTTAATTGGTGTAACAAATATGGATAAACTTAATACAATTATTACAGTTTTATTCAAATAAAATATTGAGCTTTAGATAATTTTTATTGTGCTGAACCCTGAATATTACTCTGCAGCATGGTTAAATTCAACCCTCGGTAATCTTCAGTGCTGTTCGATAATTATCGTGTCAGGCTTTTGTTATTTTTGTTATTGTGAGACGCACATTCATGTATTTGTACGTCCAACGGTTAATGTGCCTCCGTAATTATATATAATATTGATATTAATTAACTCAAGTGAATCAAAAAGTGCAGTTATCTAATAAAAATCTACGACTTAATGTAAATACTTTTACTCGATAATTATTTATAGATATCACTAGTAAAATGGAAGTGTGAGCATAATTTGTGTGCAGTTTTCATTTGTTCATCGTTATCAGTATAGGTTTTTTTTTGTTTTTTTATTATTTGGTGGTGGATGACTTTTGAACTTAAAAAAATTTTGCCTCAATCAATATTGAATAAAAATATTTACCGTCTAAAATAATTAGATAACCAAGGTTCTTTGATAACAATTGGCTGTGTTATTACGATAGCAAGTGAGGATGGTCCAAATTTTCATATTATAAACAATATTTTAATGAAAACATCCACACAATATTATTTTATGACAAAAAAATTATTAGCTGTATTTTTAGATGAACACACCGGGCATTATGAAGTTAATAAAAAAATTGTCTCGTGGAAAATTTTAGATTTAAATAAAATATATAATTATAAGTTAACATATATAACACAAGCACCTAATACAGAATTTATTGTTAAAAATTGGATATAAAAAAAAATACATTAAATAAAAATTCAATTTTGAGCATTATTATTAGATTATTACCCTTTCATTTATTTTTTGAGCAATATTTAAAAAAAAGATAATATATTTGGAATTTTTATTAATTCAAATAATAAAAATTGTTGGTAATACATCAAACTTTACTTATCGACACTATATTTTTTAGTGTGTAAGTATAGTTAGGATTACTGTGCTTGACACGGTAATTTTTGTCTAGCAGAAATACAAAATAAAATGGCACGAATGGTAAAAATTATTGTTCGCATTGTAATATATGTTAAACTTACAAAATACCCGGCCTTCACTACGCAGCACAGTAATTTTTATTTGATTTTAGTAGTAAAATTGTTATTTTTTTTTCTCAGTGTAAAAACAATATTAAAAGATTTAATTGACAAAAAAAATATCCAGATTTATCAAAAGTAGCTGTATTATCAGCACGAAATGCTGATATAGATAAAATTAATAATAGAGTTATTAAATTACTAGATAAAGAAAGTTAAAAAATATACACCAGTGTTGATAGTACAGAAAATTGCGATAATGGTGATATTGATGATGTGATATTACCAGAATATTTAAATAGTTTAAATCCTCCAAATTTTCAACCATATGAATTAAAATTAAGAAATAATTGTATCGTCATGTTACTTCGAAATTTAAGTACAAATGAAGGTTTATGTAATGGCACACGATTACAAATATAACATTTATCTAATAATCTCTTAGAATGTCGAATTTTAACAGGTGATCAAGAAGGTAATATTGTATTTATACATCGTATAACATTATATTGTGAAAACATTTGACCTTTTACATTCAAAAGAAGACAATTTCCGATAAAAATAGCTTTTGCAATGACAATAAACAAAAGCCAAGGTCAAACATTCAATAGAATTAGTGTTGATCTTCGTAAAAACGTTTTTAATCATGGCCAATTATACGTAGTATTTTCAAGAGTACGATCATGGGAATCATTGAAAGTTTTTTTGGGAGAACAACGTGTCAATAATGTCGTAAAAAATTATGTATATAAAGAATTATTTGAAAGGTGATTAGTAATAAATTTATATTATGAAGAAATGTTTATAATATTTGATAATTTTCAATCATATTAATCATAGTGAAAATAATATTTATCCGAAAAAAAAAAAAATATATGCAAACACGTGCCGGAGGCGCGTAATCGCTCTCGTTTATATATATTTTACACTTATGTATTTTTTTTTTAATTCAAAGTTTTTTTTGATAATTTTTATAAATAAGAACAAGTGAAAAAAAATTTAAAAAATATCTAATGAATTAATTTTTTATATAAAAAACAAGTAAAAACAAAGGGAAAAAAAAATTAACGCAGGAAAATGAATAATTATAGAAGTTTGTTTATTTTGAGCCCTAGCAACGGTCATCACTTTATATCCATTATCATAGTAACAATAAATAATGGATCATGTATAAAATATATATATATAAAAAATTGTTCATAATAAAAATGAATGAATAAAATACTTATGTGTTTAACGTGTTTTCAAACGAAATAATAGGTAAATACAGGAATTATCTACGATCGCAATATGTATGAAATTTTCAATAAAATTGAAAATCAGTAGCATACTTATATCTTTCATCATGAATTTTTCATTAATTGATGAATATCATGAAGAAAATCTTATGAAGTTTCAAGAAAAGCCAGATGTAATTGGAGATGTTACTTTTGGTAAAAAATATTTGCAAATTGAGCGAGAAGAAAACTTAAAAAAATATGATATTGTTATGCTTTGGAATACCGATGGTGTACCCGTGTCAAAAAGCTCAGCTGGACAATTGTGGCCACTACAATTTCAGATTCTAAATATTTCACCTAAAGTAAAAAGGTCATTTTAATTAGTCGGGGGGTTATATTATAGTCAACTTCGAAAACCCAAATCATCATCTTTCCTTGAACCTTTCACTAGCAAAATGAATTCATTGGTAACTGAAGGTTTTAATTGGCGTCATCCAGAAGTACGGCAAGTCTACAGTATTGCTTTAGCTCCTCTTTCCAGTATGGATATTCCAGCAAAAGCCATGGTACTTAATATGATAGGTCATGCTGGTTGTTACTCGTGTCCATTTTGCGAATTAAAAGGAGAAACATGTAAAGTTGGTAAAGGTCATAACCATGTTTTTTCTTCTCACAAAACAGGAAAACCACGAACACACGAATGGATGATTTCACAGGGTTTAAATGCTGTTGAAAATAATTAAAAGCATCTAAAAGGCATGAAAGGCCTCTCAGCAGTTGCAAAAATTCCCCAGATTGATTTATCATCAAGCTTTTCCCCTGATTACATGCATAACATCATAAATGTTTTTAAATTATTAATTGATTCGTGGTTTTCGAGCGAAAATAGTAAAAAAAAATACTACATGACGAAAAATGTTCAAAACAGTATTAATAAAAAAATATTGCAAATGAAATTATCAACACAAATTCCACGCAAGCCATGACCTCTTAATAAAATGAAATTTTATAAATCAGCAGAATTACAAACACTCGGACTATTTATTTTACCAATATTATTAAAGGGTAAACTTGAAGAAAAGTACTATCAAAATTATATATTACTTGTAAAAGCAACATCTATATTTTTGAAGTAAGAAATTACAAAAGAACAACTCATGGATGGAGAAAGTATCATGAAGAAGTTCTGTAGTGGATTTCAATCCTTATATGGTCTTCAAAAATGTACTCTTAATGTACATCAGCTACTTCATGTCCCTCAATCTATTGAAAATTGGGGTCAACTTTGGGGTTGGTCCAATTATGCTTTTGAAGATGGTAATTATTTTTTAGCACATTTGAATCATGGTCCAAACAAAGTAGATGTTGAAATTGCAAACACTTTAAATATTAGAATGATTTCAAAATTCTTGAGAGTACTGTCCAAAATCAATCTTTACCTGAAAATAATTTTATTAAACCACTCGATGCGTTACAACTTGAAGCTCTTCTTCATTCCTATATACTTGCTATAAATAACCGTCAATCTATTCCTCATCAAAACATGATTTGTGAAAAATATAAAACATATGCACGAATGGAAATTGGTCAGAATGTTTAAACATCTGAAGAATACACAAGAGAAAAAAGTCGATGCAATTCATGTATAAGTTGGAACAGTGGGGATTTGTTTGGAGTAATGAAATGTTTTGATTATAAAGACAGAACTTTCTTTGCAATTGTACGAGAATTATTATCAATAACGCTTAATAAAAAGGAATTAATTCAGCATAACACAGTTGGTTTTGATTTATATCATTGTTTGAGATTGCATGCAATTACTGTCGACGAGATAACAAACAAAATATTTCGTATCAAGAACTATATTTGTCAAGTACAGAATATTGTTCTTAGATGTTAATTATTAGATAGAATTTATAGGAGAATTGAATAAATATAAATACAAAAAAATATATAAATAAAAAATAAATATATAAATAAGAAGTAAATGTGTTATTGATATTGTAAATAATCCCTGGACTAATCAACATGAGGATACTTGATTATTTTATTGTTCGTTTTTTTTGTTACGAATTGTGCTTAATTACTGGAATAAATTTTTAGTAATTACTTGTGAATATTATTATTTAAAAAAAATTATTTAGAGCTTGATTTAAAAGATAGTTGATTTTAAAATATTTTTCCAAAATAATATATAAATTAATGTATTAAACATTATATTGATGTTTATTTTTTCTACATAATTTTGTTTCTTCAAATAAAAAGATATTGCATGTTCAAAAAAGATCATAAAAATGAAAAAAAAAAAAGAAATTACGATACACAGTCATTTGTATCGCATATTTTTCACCACAATCGTGAAGTTGCATACAGTATAACTGTTCCATTTGTAGCTCTTAGCAACGGTCACAGCATACTGTTTTAAATCCTCGTTTAATTTGATTTGACGTTGCTTAAAGTTTGCTTAAAGTTTCAACTTTCAAGTTTCAAGACATATTAATCAAATTAAATTATTACGTTTAAAAATGACCAAGCCATACTATCTTATTGAGGCACGGATACTTGTTTATATGTTGTTGAAAAACAAGAAATAATTATTTCTATGAGCGAAAGGTATGAGATTGGTGAAGAAGTAAAATTTTCGTGGACATCTGATGATGGCAATGTAAGGGAGTTTATGGGAAAAATTGCGGAGATATCAAGTAAGTAGACAAAAGAAATTATATACTTTTTTTTACATTGAAAATTTCTATTGAAAAAAAAATGATATATTTATAGTTTGAACTTAAAAATAGATGATTTCCTGTAATTTTAATTACTTTTCAAATTCATTTTTTTCATTACATTTCATATAAATATATTATATATAAATATTGAACAAATATATTATTAAAATATTTATACAGTGACATACATATATTATTTCAATTGCTCTAATATTATTTATACTATATTTTTTTATGAATAAATTTTTTTTTTTTTCTTCACTTACTTTGCAACTATCTCAAATAACTAACAACATTATTCAAATATTAGATTTAATCCTTTTTTCTTTTTTTTAGACAATATGAGTACTTTAAAACGCACTCTTACTAAAATGCGCCCCAAGACAAACAGAGATAAAAGTAACAAAGGTCACGATAAAATATCGAAGCCAAAAAACAAAATTCGTCAACCAAAACAACCCAAAACGAATAAAGCTGATGTATTATTATAACTATTATTATAATAAGATTTTTATCCTAAAATATTGTCATTAAATTCAATAATAAATTATAACTTCATGATTTATTTTAACAGGAGCCAGTTGTAAAAGCAAACGTGAAAATAACTGATGATACTATTGATTTTTCAAACAACAAAAATGATGTTTTAAAAAATTCATCAGAGTTATCAGAAGCTCATTGTCATCAGGAGGTGAATAAAAAAGCCAACACGAAAATAACTGATAATGAATCATCAAAAAAAATTCAAAGAGTAAGTAATGATTATTTGAATTTCTAGCAAAAATATATCTATTTACATACTTTTATTTACATAGACGTAGAGTGTTACAGCTTGACGAATCTGATTCGGATGAAGAAGAAATTCCACGAAAATCTAAGCAGGAACCTGACAAATTTTCACCGTCTGTTTCAAAAAAAACAAAAAATATAACTCCAAAAATGGTAGTTATATAAAATTCATTTTTTATTTGTATTATATGCGTAAGAATCAAAATTGTATACTCACAACTTTTCTTTTCCATTTTTAATACAATAGAAAGCTCAATTGACAGATATTTTTGGATCTGATTCAGATGATCACGAAGAGATACATCGTGTACAAGAACATCAAATAAATAAATATAAATCTGTAAAATATGATTCTGTAGTATTTAGTAATAACGTTTGTCGTAATACGTTTCTTTTTAGCAAGATAATGTCATTTGAATCCATATCATCTACATTTATCTTACACTGTGTTGAAGCATCTAATCAAGCCACTAAACGCTAATGAAATTGCATTAACTCACTATTATTATTGATCATTACTTTTTGAATATGTGTAATATCAATCTTATATGTATCTACATTAATGTTTAACAATTGTTATTATTATATTACAACTTTACTAGGAGCATAATTATTAATCTTAATTTCTATATAGTTTTAAACATACGCTTGGGCTACTCCCATTATTTATTTGCTACATAAATCTAATTTTGATTTTAATTTTAATTTTAATTTTAATTTTAATCTCTATGATTTCTATTATGTTATCTCCCTTTGCTAAATTACATTTCCTGTGTAATTTTACACTGTATCCCTAAAATGGCACACAGTGCTGCTGGGTTATTGAATAAATGAATAAATAAATAATAATAAAAAAAAATTATGCGTGTTGCGAGTACGCGCGGGGGAAGTGAAACTTCTTTTGGAGTGATTATGACTCTATAAGTTTCTCTTATTGATTTTTCTGTTGTTTTTGAGAATTTATATCACAGTCGGTATTCATATTATTGTTCATTTTATTAACTATTTATTATACGAGACAACGATGGCGCGCTTCGCGCGCTTATTTTGTTGTTTTTCGTTTCTTTTTTCTATATGAGTAATTATTTATAGATTGATAATAATTTAATTAATATTCATCAATATTATTCAATTAATATCTACGAATGAGTAATTTTTAAAAAAATTTATCTGGCTCTAAACAATTTTTAATTTTCACTAAACTTACATTTTTACTAAATATTTAAAATTAATAAATATTTTTTACAATAGTTAATCGTTAATGCACCATTTTTTACATTTATTGACTCTATTAATTTTAAATTATCAATGAAAAAAAAAAAAAAATAACTTAGCAACGGGTAAACAATATTAATAAAAAAATTTATCAATTAAACAAATGATACATCATTATCAATCATTGTTTGATGTGAAAACCAATCAAATGTCTCGAAGAGAGGCTTCATTCTCTTCTATATATATATATATTATAAACTTTTTTGTTATAAATTATCGTTGTTTAGAACGATATCGCTGTGAACGTTCAGTACTTGATAAATGGTAGGTGTTAGGGCTGATATGGCATCGGGATTTTCCTGTAATTTTCTTTCACGTTGTCTAGCACGGTATTGCCGTAAATGTTGAGTGCTTGAAACGGGTGAAGATGTTGAAGCTAATATAGCATAAGGATTTTCCTGTAATTTTTTTTAACGTTGTTTATAACGATATTGTCGTACACGTTCAGTACTTAATGGTCTGGATATCTTTGCAGGATTTTCCTGGGGATTTGGATCAGTTGAATCAGGATGGGAAACTTGAGCCTCGACGAGTAATAGTGTTAGGTCAGTTTTTGTTTTTTCAAGGATACCTATTATATTATTAATATTTTTGAATCACAATTTGAATCAAGTGCTGAAGTATAAGTGTTAATATTACCATTTTCGTTTTCATTATTTTGATCAACATTCAATTTTTTTAGTTTAAAATTATTGGTTTTGTTAATTATTACTTGATCATCAATATCACTAGATTCAACAACATTTTCTAATGTTGTTTCAAGCTCACAATCATTGATATTTTCATTTATATCTTGATCATCAATACCACCAGATGCAGCAACTGTTCCAATCGTTTGTTCACGTTCAACACTATTGGTTTTTTTGTTGCCAACATTATTATCATCACTCTCTGAGCCACTGTCATCATTAATTAAGCGGATTCTCTTCCATTTCGGGCCGCTGATATCTTTTTGGCATTTCCTTGAGGCATTGTATTTGAATTTTAGCATTTTTATAGAGCATTTATGATTGTGCTGTGTTATAATGTCTCCAACAATTTGCAAATATCGACCGCATTTACTGGCTCGTATTCGGTGTGTAGCAGGACATCCAGTTTTCCAACCTCTGTAATTTATAGTCGAACGTTAAAATAAAAGCCATCAACACATTTGTTGTTAGAAAAGTATTAAAAAAAAAAAAAAAAAGAAATGAAATAACTCGAGAAAAATATTTTTGTTTTTTTTTTTTTTCCTTTGACGTCAGGATTTTATAATTGTATGATTATATAATTTAATAATAACAATTTTTAAAATTAATTCAAAAAATTTTCTTACCTGTTTTTGCCACTTTTTGACTGCCCACGAGCTTTAGAAACAAATGTAACAGCATACACTTCTAATTTTCTTTTTTTTTGCCAATCGACATGTCTTTTTTTATTTGCTGATGAAGCCCTTACAGTTTTTAACGATACATACTGATGTTTGTCAGCTTCTTGCTAAGCCTGAAGGAATTTTTCGTACGACTTAAATTTCTTGTCACGGAAATCTTCCATTTTTTTAAATCTCTTCTTGGCTATCTTGCTCATGAACCTCTGCGGGTTACAAGACGAAAAACACCACTTGTACTCAGGGACACTAACACAAGCAAAACTCAGTTTGCGCACTCGTATTGCGCAGTTGCTGAGCGTCAGAAGCGCTCTTCCATTTAAAAAAACTTGATAATTCAGTTATTTGGATTCTTTCGAGTCACGTGTTTAAATTTTTTTCTGTTAATCGTTTCAATTATGGATGAGTCAAATGACGGAAGTGAATCAGTGAAAAAAAAAAAATGTGTATAAGAAACACAATTTACTAGTTCTCATGGGTAGAAAATAGAGATTTTTGTGGTCAAACGCGGATCAATCACAGTAAGTATTTTATTGACATTGAAATTTTTTTATTCGTGTTTTCATGAAAATTTGAAAAATAAAAAATTATTTTTATTTTATAATGTACTATTTTTGAAAATATTATTACGGAGGCTAGGAGCCATAAAGGCTCAGCCGCAGTATTGAAATCATCGGCAAAAAAAAAAAA
>MKYW01000182.1:24530-37366 GCA_015776835.1 Aphidius ervi | reverse complement strand
GAAAAGATAAATATTATTAAAACATAATATAATTAAAAAGTAATATATGAAGCTGAAACGTTCACCTGACTAATGTTTATAAAAAAAAAAAAAAAAAATTTTCATTATCTATTTACAAAAAAAAGTAAATTGTAAATAAATTTCAGTTATACCTACAGTTAGAATTTGTATACAATGTCATTTTTAGATTTTTCAAGGTAAAAAGTATGTGTTTTATAGTTTAATTGAAACGAAAAAACAAAATGTTATGTTTAATTCATTATTTAAAAAAATTTAAAAAAAAAAAAAAACGAAAAGTCAATTTTAAAAAAATTTTTATTATGTCTGTCCAAATAGGTATATATTTTAAATTTACTTGAGTTTTTTTTCAAATATAAAATAAATTGGTTTTGTATTTTCAATGAATATATATTTTTTCCACTTATAAATGACATCTTCTAATTCATTTATATTCAAAATTATTCAACAGTTACCGACCGCTAGATAACCTATTATACTATACATAATCTACCATTGCGCTTATTATAGTAATGGAGTCAGGCTAACATCCGTCAAAAGATATGACGCTCTTTTTTTGGTTTTTTTATTTCACTCCAACTGTCACCCGCGCCTGAAGATGTTTACAAATCAAAAGTGTCGCTTTAAGATCACTTTAAACTTATGGAACGAAAAAATTGAGGAATTTGAAGGAAAAAAAAATGATATCATAACAATAAAAAATGCACGGATTGGTGAATATCATAATTTAAAAAGTTTATCATTGATAGCCACTTCAATCGTATCAATAAATCCAAAAATCCCGGAAGTCGAGAAGTAAGTATTTGTAAAAAAAAAAAAATTAACATCGATTATTATAATTAATTGATTTAGATTTACAAATGATGGTGATAAATATGAATAAGATGATAATAATTTGATGATCTTCAAAACAATCGAAGAATTGCAAGATTTAGAAAAAGGAACAGATACCCGTAAGAATAATCCATAAAATAATAAAATTAAATATAAAACTATATTTTATTTGTAGATACAATTGTTGAAATTGTTACTATAAATGATACAACGACTATATTTTCGCAAAATACCAATAGAGAATACAAGAAAAAAGATATATTATTAGTCGATTGTTTGAAAGAAGAGGTCATATTTTTATTAAAAATAAGAACTAAAAAACTAAAAAAGTATTATAATCTTGGTCATGATAGGTAACATTAACCTTATGGGAAAAATTCACTGAGGATTTTAAAGGGACTGAAGGACAAATCATCAAAATAGAAAGACGAAAAATTAATGAATATTTCAATAATAAAAATATCACACTAATGAACTCATCAGTTGTTACATATGATGCTACAGATGATAAAAAAAAGTAACTTCAATTGTATCTTATTGTAATTTAAAAAAACTTAAATTAATCTTTTCTTCTTACGAAGATTCGGAAAAAAATATTACTCATCAAATAATAAGAAAAAAACGATGGAAGATAATACAACAAAAATGAATGATACAACAAAAGCACATTCTTCAAAAGATATAAAATCAATAAATTTTCAATGATATAAAAAAAATTTAAAATTCAATTCACATAAATATTTTATTTCTAACAATAATCAAAACATTAATTAAAACAAAATTAACAATATTTTAAAAACATAATTAAAATAACAGCGATTAATCGTGATCATGTTATTTAACAAAAATAATAATTGAAACATTTATTAAAACAAAATTAACAATATTTTAAAAACATAATTAAAATAACAGCGAACAATCGTGATCATGTTATTTAACAAAAATAGTGAATAAATTACAATTCTTCCTCGATATTTACCATCTTGAAATTTACCATTGTTCCTAATATAAAATATTTATCATATATTAATATTAATTTAACATACTTGCTCGCTAGGTGGCGGACTCGCAGGTTGTGAAAACAGACAGCTCCTGAATATTGCCTCATTATTTTACAATTTATTATATTTTTTGTGTATATTCAATTCAAATAATTATAACAAACTATGTGCAGTGTTTTACTAAATCAAAATTTTATCTGTGGGTACATTTCCTCCTAGTTTATTTCGATTATTGCAGACTAGCAAAACTCAGTGTTCTGATGAAATAAGTGCGAGTGAGACAGATATATTATTCAACTTGATAATTATCATTTCACAGGACTAACCTGGTGAAATGAACGTTCTAATTTATAATTGAAAGTACATCATACTTTTGTCTTCGCTCAAAACATAATATCAGCGATATCAGTGTTATTTTTAGTGCTATGATTGAAGGTGTCAATTAATTTTTCTGTGTGCATCATATAATAATAATCATAAATTGTGAAAAAATGGCTGACAGCTATGCATTAATTTGACAAAGTGCTTTGTGTGGTTCATTAAATATGGCCACCGTTTGATAAATCGCTCCACTCAATAAATAACATTTCATTGAATATAAACCTTTACACACATCGGTCAACAGCTGCCTTATTTTTGGAGGCCAATAAAATGAAATCCTTCTTCATCTGCATGTACTAGCGCCATTATATTGTTCAGATACACTCTGTCTCCCTTCTACTAATCATTTGTCGTCGGCACATAATGACGTCTATTGACATTTACAAAACAAGATATATATGCGGAAAATGTGGATCAGAAGTGATTACTAAAAGAACGAAATGTCCTAATTTACAGTGTGATTCTGTCTTTCATCCTTCTTGTGCCAGCCTCACTATAAATACCGAACTAAATCAGTGCAACAAGTGCCGTAAAGTCCCCACAACAATACTCACTAATAACAATAACAACAACAACAACATGTCTTTCAACTTTGATCTAACAGCACACCAACAAGAACTGGATAAAAAAATCAACGAACTAACTCTAAGACTAAATGATAATATTGCTGGTATACGTAAAGAGTTCAATAAAGCTGCTGATGACTTGAAAAAGACATATATTGATTTGTGTAGTGACCTATGTCAAGCTATCAAGACAAATACTGATGACATTGCTAGTATAAAGAGTTTAATTAATAGTAATAATAATAATGTTGAACAAATAAAATTAAATTCAACTCAGCTTAATAATAACAGTGACTTAATTCATACCTCACTCACAGAGCATAGTACAGATATTGAACAAATAAAAAATGGACTGAACCAGTTAAATGAAAAAAAAAATTCTACATTAACTAACAACATCAACTCAAGTGTAGCTGAAATGGAGGATCGCCTCTCTCGCAAGAATAATTTCATTATTTTTAATATGGTTGAATCATCGGCAACAAGTCAACTGGAAAGTGAAGCTGGTGATATCACTCTCTTCACAAAAATAATAAAGGCAACCAATGATGAAGCAATCATTACTCATGCTGGATCAGTTACCCACACGGAAATAAAATATATAATTTATATATAAAACTATATACAATAATTATATATAACAATTATATATACTATTGGGCGAAAACGTGTATATAATTTATATAAAATTTATATAGAACGATATATGTTAGTTTATGTATAAGTGAAAAAGTTAACTGCTTAGCAGACAGACGACTCTGTACTGCTGCAATATTCTGTATTAAACTAGTAAATAATGAAATCTATTGTCCACAGCTACTAGAATCTCTACCTCTATGGATTCATAGAGGTGAAAATGATAGAAAAAACTATGTGTTATATCCACCAACTGTTAAGTCTAATTTGGATAAATGTACACCAATTTACATTATCATTAATAGCGTCAATGAAATTGCGAGCACATTCAACAACTTTGATTTGTTTCACATGCCTGAACCATCCATATCACGTGTCTTATCATTCCTTAATAGGGACACACTAAGTACCATATGAATAATGAGTCAAATTATAATAAAAAAAAAAAAAATAATATAATATAATATAATATAATATAATATAATATAATATAATATAATATAATATAATATAATATGATATAATATAATATAATATAATATAATATAATATAATATAATATCATATAATTTGAAATATTATTTATCGTTTATAATTCATAATTTATGTAAATATCCATACGATTTCACAAATATCTGTTAATACTAATTCTAAGAAAACACGTTGTCAACCTGTAATTCTTTTTGGGCCACATAATCAGCCTTCACTGAGCTGCGTGGCTATGAATAAATAAAAATAAAAAATAAATAAAAAATAAAAAATTATTATCGAATAATGTTTTTCAGGGAAATTTAAATACTTACTCTGGGAGACCAATCCGTAATTGAATTATAATTTGTCACAAGTTTTCGATATTCAAAATCGATACCAAGTGTGTCCAAAATGTTAACTTTTTGGTGGTTGAATCGAGGTGACTAACAATTTACAATGAAAAATGTAAAAAAAAAAGTTATTTTGGGTGATAATAAAGATAATAAGGTATGAAATAAGAATTCGTTTAAGAACTTTTGTTCAAAAACATAATTAAAAAATGTCACTTTAAGATCACTTTGAACTTATGGAACGAAAAAATCGAGGAATTTCAAGGAAAAAAAAATTATATCATAACAATAAAAAATGCATGGATTGGCGAATATCAAAATTTTAAAAGTCTATCATTGATAACCACTTACATCGTATCAATAAATCCAAAAATCCCGGAAGTCGAGAAATAAGTATTTAAAAAAAAAAATAATTAACATTGATTATTATAATTAATTAATTTAGATTTACAGATGATGAAATCAAAAAAGACGATAATAATTTGATGATCTCTAAAATAATCAAAGAATTGAAAGATTCAGAAAAAAGAACAATTATTAGTAAGTATAATCAAAAAAATGATAAAATTAAATATAAAACGTTATTTTATTTGTAGATACAATTGTTGAAATTCTTACTATGAATGATACAACGACTATATTCTCGCCAAAAACTAATAGAAAATACAAGAAAAAAGATATATTATAAGTCGATTGTTCAAAAGAAGTGGTAATATTTGTATCAATAATAATAACTAAAGAATAGAGTATTATAATTTTGGTCATCATAGACAACATCAACCTTATAGGAAAAATTGACTGAGAATTCCAAAGGGACTGGAGGACAAATCATTAAAATAGAAAGAGAAAAAATTAATGAATATTTCAATAATAAAAATATCACACTAATGAACTCATCGGTCGTTACATATCAAGCTACAGATGACAAAAAAAAATAATTTTAATTGTATCTTATTGTATTTAAAAAAAACTTGAATTAATCGTCTCTTCTTACAAAGATTCGAAAAAAAATATTACTCATCAAATAATAAGAAAGAAACGATGGAAGATAATACAACAAAAATGAATGATACAACAAAAGCACATTCTTCAAAAGATATAAAATCAATAAATTTCCAATGAAATAAAATAAAATTAAAATTCAATTCACATAAATATTCTATTTCTAACAATAATCAAAATGTAATCAGCTGAATTGATGTTGTCAACAAATTCAAAAGGCCCAATCTATAAAAAAAAATAAAAAATAACATTAATTATTTAATATTATCGATGAATATTTGACACCAGGTAAATGAAAATTATTAAAGTTGTAAATATAATATATACATATTCAGATTCGATAAATCAATGAATGAATGAATCAATTGTTTAATTAATTGATGAATGAAATAACAGAAATTTAATGTGAAGGTTTATGAGAAAAAAAAGAAGTAATTTATGAAAACTTACCAAGCGATCACCAACAATGCCTAGCCACATGTTAATACCATTTTGTCGTTGGTCTCGTTTATTTCTCATAACACCATGGGGATTTTCTTGTGCCCATACATGGTTGTTTCGAGTGTTCTGACTGTGGTTTATGGGTAATTTAACCTCATCAGTAAACATAATATGACCTATGAGCTGAGGATCTTGTTCAAGGGCACGGAGCATGTCTCTGCAGAACTGTCTTCTTACTGGAAAATCACGATTCTGCAAGACATGCACACGTCGAAACTTGAAGTCGTGAAAACTACGACCAACATGAAGAGCCTTTTGGACGATGTAGTATGATAATCGTAAAAATATACTTTCTCTTCTAATTGATGTTCGTGGTCTTCGTTGGAAAGTGTCTTGAACCCTATCAATGACCCTGCCAATATTCCGACGTGGAGGCCGGCCAATATCGATAACAACAGGGTTTGGATCATGATTATTTTCCCGGAATCGCCGAACCGCTCCTAAAACCACTCTGTAGTCCGGAAAACGATCTTGGTTTGGGTTGTTTCTTCTGTAAATTTCAGCTGCTTGAACAGCATTTTCATTTGCTTGATTATTATAAATCATAACCAGCTCCATATAAACATGTGCTAGATAATGAGCCATTTTAATGAGACACCACAAATTTTTATATTTTTTATAACTATTTTACTTTTTTAATACTTTTTTTATTTTTATTATTCCGTTAATTTATTGTTATTATTATTATGATTTTTTATAAATAAATATTATAAGTTTTATTATTTATATTTAATATTGTAATGATGGAAAATATATTTTGTTTATTTAATAATATTGGTCTCTATGGAAAAACAATTGCTAAACAAAACTACCATTGACTGACTTAAAAAAACAAAAATACATCAACATATTATAATTGATGAATGATTAATTATGTTGATATTACAGAATAATAATTTAAAAATTTTTGAAAATATGTGATCTGTGTTTCTCAAAATTATTTTATTGGTTTTTTCAGTAAAAAATTGTACTTTTGTTAGATCAAAAATTCAAAATTAAATATTCAACCTGGGATAATGTTGAATGCCAGGTGAATAATAATCATTGAAAAATAATCAAATAATTAAATTCAAGTTTTAATGGTAAATTGTTCTTCAAAAAAATGAATATCATTTTAAAACTGCAAAATAAAGGTGGTATTTCAGAAGAACTATATGAGCTTAGTAAATTAAAAGTAGCAAGAAACCATTATTTGCAGGTAAAATTACAAAAGAAATGCAAATAAAAATAAATTTTAAAATATAATTATTTACATTTAATATATAATTATTTATTTTTCCATATAAAAATAAAAATACAATAAAGCATAAACCTAGATCTTGAGCCTTCTTCGAATTCTGTTGATGTTCTTCTACTAAAGTCTGAAAAAAAAAAATTTTAATAGACAAAAAAACAAAACCATCAACAAAAATTGTAATTGAAAATAACAGACAAAAATAATTCTCATATGTACACTTACAATTTCGTGGGGTTTCGTCTGCACTCTCTTTTTTATTTCCTTTTCTAAAGCCAATTTCATTAAATTGATTCTTTTTTCTTCTTTTTGCTCTTTGGAATGTACGGCTAACTATAAATACAAGAAAATATATTAAAAAATTTCTTTACAATATACATTTATAAAAAATATGAATAATTTTTTAATTATTATTACCCTCTACTAGAACGACCAGTTAAACGATAATGTCTACGATAAAAACTTGATTGACGAATAAAACTTGCTTCTGTTGGTAATTCACTGCTATCATGGGACGCACCGGAATTCAGGCCCGTGGCACCCCGTGGTGCCCCCCGTGGCGGCTTATAGTGGATTATGGCTATTCCTCTATTCGTGGTTCTCTTTACATTTTATCTACTTTTGGCTTTAAAATAAGGGACTTAGCTTTTTTTTCGTGAAATTTTCCGGACTTATAAAAAAAATCTAGCTAAGTAAAATAATGTAGATATTGATTGTTTGGCTACAATTACAGCTAAGTAAAAAATTTAGCTAAGTACAAAATTTAGCTAAGTAAAATAATGTAGATATTGATTGATTTGCTACAATTACAGCTAAGTAAAAAATTTAGCTAAGTAAAAAATCTGTCTAAGGAAAATAATGTAGATATTGATTATTTAGCTACAATTACAGCTAAGTAAAAAATTTAGCTAAGTACAAAATTTACATAAGTAAAATAATGTAGATATTGATTGTTTAGCTAAAATTACAGCTAAGTAAAAATCTAGCTAAGTAAAACAATGTAGATATTGATTGTTTAGCTACAATTACAGCTAAGTAAAAAATCTCGTGGATAAGTAAAAAATTATGCTCTTAACCAAAAAAAAGTCCTGTGAAGGTAAATTCTGAAGTTGAACTTAATTTTTTTTTCTAAGTCTTGAAAATTTCACGAAAAAAAACTAAGTCCTTTATTTTGAAGCGCAAAGTAGATAAAATGTAAAGAGAACTACGAATAGAGGAATAGCCATAATCCACAATAAGCCGCCTTGGGGGGCACCATGGGATGCCACGGGCCTGAATTCCGATACTTCTCTATCATGACTGTCTGTTGAATCTAATCCCTGTTTGGTCTATCTGAAGAATCTAAAAAAACCACTTAATGCAACTTTTCTAAATACACTACCGTGCGCTTCTTTAACATATGTTACAAATTGTTTTATATCACAATATAATGATATATTTTCAGCAGTTTTAAGTATTTTAATATCTTTAACAAAACGAGTAACAAGTAATTTAAAAACACATCCAAGAATTTGATTTTCTGAATTTCTTGATGTATAACTAACTCCATCATAAGAAGCAGTTGCTGATATTGATGCTTTTGGAATACATGATCATAAACCAATTGATCCAAAACCAGCACCAAAATTTGTAGCATATCCTCCTTGTGTTGCTGTATCAGGTGATTTATTAGCATTTTTTTTTGCAACTATTTTAAAAACAGAAAAATAATTGTTTTAATTAATTAATATGAGAAAAAAAAAAAAACGTGAGCATAATTGTCAAACGTTTACTCACCAAGAGGTGATAATAACGAACTTGGATCAACGCAAAAACCAAGATACGCATGGAAAACATCAATGATATCTGATAGTGGTTGATCTCGTACCATATTACGTAGCCAACGAGTAAATAATTTTGGACTAGCACGATGAAGTTTATTAATTATTGTGTGAGCTTGACATCTACAAAATTCAGCTTGTGGACCACGTATACTTTCAGCACACCCATTTGGACAGCCTCAATGTTTTATAACACAAAGTACACAATTCATCATCAATGCATGTGCATTCCAATTATGTTCATCTGGATCATAATGTGGATCTGTGGAGATTGTTTAAGTACTCCTATTTCCATTAATAATTCCATTAAATTCAATATAATTTCACTAACACGAAGAGTAAAGAAAGTAGCATCTCTCAAAGCAACTGAATGTACAGCCTTGAAAGAATAATAATAGAAAATTATATTTAACAATTATATTAGTATCTCGGGGTGTCCCACGCTCCATCTATAGGTCCCCAGTGCCATTACTAGAGCCCTATACTTCGATCAGTAAAACGAATCTACTCGATCGGTAAAGAAAACTTACATTCTAAGAGTTTTTTTCGTACGCTCTATACAGTTTAATAATAATAATAATTATTATTATCATTAACATATGTATTTACAATAAAAATAGAATTTGCTTTTTTTTCAAATTTGTTATTGGATATTGTGCTGAATAATTTTAATAATTCATTTGAAGTATTTAAATTGATATAGTTTGCACATTATTATTATAATACTAATTATTATTATAAATAAAGCATATGCAATTTGTCTTTTCGCGACAACTGTTTCAATTGTGTTTCGATAATAAATTTTATTATTACTTAAATTTATTTACAAATTCAAATTCATTACGAGATAAAACTTTACATATAATTATGCAAGTACATACTCACTGGGATAATTACTCAGATTTTTTATTATATACATGATAAACACGTTATATTTATTGTTAATTTCTTATATAAAGCCGTTACTCAGAAGTTCTCTGAGGTTTTTTTACTGTTGTTGTTTTATACATTTGATATTAATTATTAACTTTATCCTCAATGTTGTTTCTCGCAGGGTCTCTGAGGTTTTTTGACTGTTGTTCTTTTATACATTTGATATTAGTTATCAACTTTATCCTCAATGTTGTTTCTCGCAGGGTCTCTGAGGATTTTACACTATGGGAGATTCTCTGTAAAATTTTGTTAGCAATAACTTTTTTTATTCATCTTGATGCGTAAACTCATGAAGCACCCTATAACTATAAGGTACAAAACACAAAAAACCTCACAGAGGAACATCTACTACTAATGGATACTTTATAAAAATTTTAAAAAGTATGTTTCTTAAATTCACCATTAATTTCCGACATATTGGTATTCCTCAGTGAGTCTTTAAGGGTCATCTATTTTTATAGATTATTTGTATAATTTTTTAAATGCCGTTTCAAATGACTTTACAGTCTGCATTCTGCAAACAGGCTGAACTCAATAAAACTGAGAATTGATGAACTTTCAAATCTATCATTCTTTTAAAAATACTTAATAAAGAATTCTGAAATTTTTTTTTTAAACGAACTTGTGTTGGCCTCAAAGATACTCAAATCTTGCTTTTTCAAAATCACAACAGTTTAAGAATGAGTAATTTGTTTTCTTTCTATGAAAATACGTTATTTCAACTGTAATTACAATCAAATATTGTAATATGCTGAATTCTGTGTATTACACACCAACATCTACTACAAAACAAAATTTTACATATCTATGCAAGTATCTACTGAGAATTTCTCAGATTTTTAATTATTACTGTTGCGCAATTGTTTTAATTTATATTGTTTTTAAAGGATAGGTTGAGGAATAGTTAAGGCATCTCGTAGACTATAATAATTACACTTTTAAACTTGAAAAATATTGTTGTTATTTATTTTATGTCATTGTTTTTTGAAAAGTATCTGCACACTTAATTAACCTTAATTGATACACAATAACTTGGTGCACTACAATGTCTAGTTGAGTCAATTATATTAATTAACCTCAACCGTAGACTGGTTTGATATATCGTAATTTAAATGGTAAATAACAATTTAACTACTAATTGATATCTTTGATTTTATCGCTCTTTTGGTATATAACGTGTTCTGAATATTATTTTTACTAACTGTGTGCTGAAGATTATTTATTTAACTTATTAACAAACTAAATGTGCTCAAGAATTCTAATAATCAGGCATGTGCTCAGACTAAGCGTGCTATGTGAACTGTGTCGTTTTACAATCTTTTGTGTCGCATGTGTGTTTTCATGTACGTGTGTTGGTCGCTATGGACAATTTTTTTATTAAAATTTCTCATATTTACATAATGTCAGATACGCTAATTATATTTATCAGATTTTTGATAAATTAATTATAATTTTTTAATGTAAACATTTATTTATTGTCAACAGTCATTGAGGTTTTTCATTTTGCCGTGGGGGTGCCCACTTTCCTATGGCGATTATCGGAATTATTTTGTCAACTTAAATAGCAATCAAAATACTGTTATTTTTTAATAATTAAATATTATTATTATTATCAACATTAAATTATTTGATTATTATTTTTTATTTATATACAAAAAAGTGTTATTTCTATTATTATTATTTTCTTTATTCTTTTGCGGGGTCATTGGCATTGTTTCACATACTTAAAAACAAAATAAACATTAGTTTAATATCAAGAGTCACAACAAAATACATAAATCACCAACGACAGTTTGCAGCCCTTAATAATAAATAAGTGATTTTTTTGTTTCTAAGTTGTCAAAACAATTGGCATTTGGATAAGCGTTCCTCATTGTCATTTTAGACGCCGCCCAGGATTGTGAATTGTGATAGAAGATGCTGAATTGGTAGTTGCATAAAAAAAGTAAGTTGTGTATAATGTAAAATTTAAGTTCCTCTAAAGAATTATTCATAGTAAAGAGTTATTTATAGTAATTTAATGTAACTTATATTATTTACAATAATTTATTATAATAATAATATCATTTATTTCAATTGATTCCTCAGAGGGACTGAGAGGTTTTATTAGAATATTATTGATAATAAATTATTATAAATAATATCATTTATTCTAATTGACTGCTCAGTAGGACTGTGATTGTTTTTTGAGAATATTATTTATAATAAATCCTGACAGTCCCACTGAGCAGCCAATCATATTGCATGATATGAGTTATAGTCTTCATCTTTTAAATTTTTCCACTGCTTACAGGAAAAATGTATAAAAAAGAAATAAAAAATTATTTTCAAATGTCAGTTCTGCTGCTGAATTGAGGAAAGATTTTCTTAAAAACTCAGTGCTTTTACATTTCGATAAACACCCCAATGATCGTGAACTGGCCACTGAGAGAATGCAGTATTTTTTAAAAAAATATAACAAGCGTAATAAACCTTATGGTATGTTTTTATTTATTCATTTATTTATTGTGTCATAAATTTATTTATATATATATATATTTATTTATACTTTTCATATGTTTAATAGAAAAACATAAAGAGGATGGATATATAAGGCTTGAGCGTATAAGAAAAAAAAGAAGAGAAAAGAAAAAAACGTGAGGATGGTTGCGAAGGGAAATCAGATTCAAAAATTGATGATCTCAGTGATTCGGACATCGAGGTTGTCGAGGATTTCAGACAATCAAAACCACAACCACAACCAGAACCAAAACTGAAAACAAAACCACAACCCGAGCAACAACAACAACAACAGCAAGATCTGCAGGAGCAGCAAAATTAGCTGAAAAAAAAGCAGCTGGATCTGCATAAACAGCAACTGCTGTTTCAACAACATTAACAACAACAACAAGAGCTGCAGGAGCAACAAAACCAGTTGAAAAAACATCAGCTGGAGCTGCATCAGCAACAACAGCAGTTCAAACAACAAGAGTGGCAGGAGCAGCAAAACCAGCTAAAAAAACAGCAGCTGGATCTGGATGAACAACAATTGATGTTTAAACAACAAGAACTACAGGACCAGCAAATTCAGTTAAAAAACAGCAGCTGGA
>MKYW01000182.1:0-15857 GCA_015776835.1 Aphidius ervi | reverse complement strand
GATTCATAGTTTAGATGGTATTAAATTTAGAACAAAGAACAAACATTTTCGAAAAATCGATTTTTTAATTTTTTTTTCTAAAACTATTGTTTACAGGGAAAAAGTTCATGATGGTTTTTAAAGAGTTTTAAAAGACGCTTCTTTTGAGCTATAAACGAACTCTCTAAGTTCAGTGGTTCAAAAGTTATGAGCTTTTTTTTTTTTTCGTTGACAAATCCAATACTGCGGCTGAGCCTATGGCTCCTAGCCTCCGTAAAAAAATTAAAGAAAACAATAAAGAATATAAACATTTTAAAGAAATGAGTGCAAAGAAGTGATAAAAGAAGCAAAGATTATTTAATCTATATGCAAAGTTATATCAGAGTTTATTTAACAATTTAAAACATAAGCGAAAATGCGAAAATTCAAGATGCATAAGAAAAATATAACCCATGATAAGAAAATTAAGTAACCGCATGCAGTAAAACATGTGCAAATGAATTATAACCTTCAACGGTCCAATTAAGTTACATCATGCAAAAAAAGAATAGAAAAAATATAACCATACTAATTATTAATAAAATTAAATAAAATATTGAGAAAAAAGATTGAGAAAATAGAAATATAAAACATTTAAATAATTATGATGAACCAAATAGAAGTAATAGTTTGTACTTACTCTTTTTATCAATCCTTCTCTAATTTCTGGTAAATTCCGTTGATATGCGATTTTCATGATTGATTAATTTATTTTTTGAATTTATTTAATTAAATTTTATGATAATTTACAAAAATAACACACAAAAAACTAACAAAAAAAAAAAAATGAGGATGATGCAAGCACACTGTTTGTGAACGTAAAAAAAAACGTGTCTTCAGCTTGATTTGAAAATCTGAAAGACCGAAGAATACTAGATAAGTTTCTATGAAAGTTGCGAAGTTTGCTACCGATTCCTGATTGGTTGATTCATTTTGTAGTGAGAACAGACTTAAACTAGCAAGTCTACCCATCCATTGATCTATGTAAGATACACGTAAAATACATGTAATATACACGGTAATATAATAAAAATGTATTAAACTAACGCTAGTGCACTCGTATTCATGGAGCATTACAATTTAGGGCTTTTTTCCTCCACCAGTGGCGCTTGTGAAGCTTTCATACGTAAAATCTATATAAAAAATTTTGACAAGCGCCATCAGTGGCAAAAAAGAAGCCCTAAATTGTATACAATTTGCCCTGTGAATACGGGTGTTGTAAAAAAGCTTACAATTTATGTGAGGAATCTGTGTGACCGATGTGTAATGATCTGATTGGTTGAATTTTCTCTGCTGATCAACTTATAGCCAATGAAAACTCTGGAATAATTTATGTTTCGTAGGATTTTGAATATTTTCTCGGAATATTTTCTCCCCACACAATAATATTTTTTCAGATGTCAAGTTTTTTTCCATGCATTCTGCTTCTAGCACTCTACGGAGAAACAACAGGTTAGTTGAGTGTATATTGACATTTCTTTTTTCCTAACCTAACTTTTATAAAGAAATTTTTTATTTTGCTTAATGTTAACATTTTTTTTATTTCACACAGTTAACGATAAAAAAACATAATTTTGACGGAGAAAAAAATGGATAGACGTACGACACATACGATTTTACGAGAAAATTATAATAAAATATTACGATCAATTGAAATAAATAACGATCAATCGAAAATTCAATCAGCAATAATTGATATCCGACGGGACATTTCAAACTTTAATTCTCAGCTCCGGGATTTGCCAAGTGCGCATCGAAAATTGACACAAACAACGGTTATCATATTAACAAGAATTTTAATAAAAATTGAAAACCATCAAAGGCGTGGTGCAGGTGCAAGATCAAACGCAGTTGGTAGTCAATCAATTCAGTCACAGGGGCCAAGAATTCAGTGGGTTGAACAAGAAAATGTGTTTAATAACCGTATGTCAACTGCTGCAATCATTAATATAAATCACAAAGATGTCGCTACTTTTCTAGATGATGCAAAAGGTCTTCTTATTCAGAAGGTAAATGCACATTTACATGAAAAAAATTCACTTAAAGTTAATACAGTATTAGCTGCTAATTTTGAGATGATAAAAGATGACGTTTTTCAAACTGTCACTAAATATTTTAGTGATGGAAGTATAACGATTTTGCAGTCAACAGATCTTGACAGTCAATTTTCTGAAAACTTTGAAATATTGAAAACTGATTTAGAAAATATGGAAGATAAAGGCTCTGGTTGGACATTGAAAGAGATTATTCATTTGGAAGTACAAATTAATGAATATATTCCACTGCAGGGAGGAAATTCATCATACATTGATCTTCCACAGTGGATTATAAATACACGCTCTGTTGTTAATATTCAAAATTTAGACAATATGTGCTTCGTTTGGTCTGTATTAGCTGGATTGTACAATGTCAAAGAACATGCCAACAGGGTTAGCACATATCAGCCATATTTGAAAAATTTAAATTTGACTGGATTAAATTTCCCCTTATCATGGAAACAAATTCCTCAATTTGAAAAAATGAATAACCTGAAAGTTAATATATACGGAATTAAATCCGATCTTAATATTGATGATGATGAAAATAATGAATCCGATCATAACCAAAAAAAAAAAGGATTCAAGCGAAGATCAAAAAGGATAGTTCCTTTTTATATTAGTAAAAATGAATCAGATAAAAATACAATTCATTTGTTAATGATTGAACGGGTTGATTCTACTAATGAATCTGATGATGATGATGATGATAATGAATTATTTGAAGATAATATCAATCTAAAATCACAGATTGATTTATCTTTATATCATTTCGCATGGATTAGAAATCTTTCAAGGTTAGTTTCCACGCAAATTTCTGGTACGAAAGGAAAAAAAATAATTTGCGATCGTTGTTTGTGTTATTTTCATTCAGAAAAAGCACAAATAAATCATTCAGTGCAATGTAACAAGAAAAGCAGCGAAGCAATGTCATTACCATCTCAAAAAAATAAAATTTTAAAGTTTAAAAATTATAAACATCAATTAAATGTACCATTTATAGTATATGCTGACAGTGAAAGTATTCTAGAAAAAATTGATGATACAAATGGATTAGAAAAACAAAAAACACATAGTTATCAGAAGCATATTCCCAGCAGTATTGCATATTATTTAAAATGTAGCTACGATAATTCACTCACAAAGTTTCAGCTTAAACGTAGTTCAGATTGTATTGATTGGTTTTTGGAAGAGCTACAAAATATAGCCTTTACTGTTGATAAAATAATAGAAGACATCAAACCATTGTCTTTGACATATGATGAAGAACAGAAATTTTTGAATGAAACTAAATGTCATATTTGCGAGAAAACTTACGTGATTGATGACGTTAGATGTCGTGATCACTGCCACATCACCGGAAAATACCGAGGTTCTGCGCATGCGTCATGCAATATCAATTATCAAGACTCATGTACAATTCTTGTGGTATTTCATTCTTTGCGCACATATGACGGTCATCATATTATTAAACGTATCCAGAATAAATTTCCAGGCAGAATTGATTTATTAGCTTTAAATAAAGAAAGTTACATTTCTTTTACTAAGTGGGTTGACGGAACAAGAATTAAGTTAAGATTCATCGACTCATATCGTTTTTTGGCCAGTTCCATTGATTCATTGTCAAAAAATTTAGATAATGCTAAAAAAGAAATAACAAAAAGTTTTTGTAAAAGTGAAGAAGAATTCAAATTGATAACAAAAAAAGGAGTGTTCCCCTATGACTTTGTTGATAGTTGGGAAAAATTTGATGAAACCACACTGCCATCTAAGAATCACTTTTATTCGCAACTTAATGAAGAAGATATTTCAGACGAAGCATATGAGCATGCGCATAATGTTTGGCAAACGTTTCATATAAAATCATTGGGAGAGTATTCAGATTTATATTTGCAGACAGATGTCGCTCTGTTAGCAGACATATTCGAAAGTTTCAGAACCGATTGTTTACAAACATATAAGCTGGATCCTGCGCACTACTATACACTCCCAGGGTTGAGTTTCGGCGCCATGTTACGATATACACAGATTGAATTAGAATTACTAACTGATCCAGAAATGATGTTTTTTATTGAGCAAGGCATACGTGGTGGGTTATCTCAGTGCTCAAATCGTTATGGAAAAGCAAATAACCGATTTATGGGCAACGAGTATGATCCTGAAGAAGAAGAGTCATTTTTAATGTACTTTGATTTAAACAATATGTATGGAGCTGCAATGATGGAAAGTCTTCCTACACATAACTTTAAATGGGAAAGTAATTTTGACCCAGCGATCCTCGATTCAATTTCTGATGACTCAAAGATTGGTTATATTCTTGAAGTAGATTTAGAATATCCTTCATATTTACATCATCATCATAAAGATTTTCCGTTAGCACCGGTTCGTGAGGAACCACCGCTAAAAACTAGTAAAACAGAAAAATTATTAGCGACTTTGAACTCAAAAGAAAAATATGTTATACATTATCGTAATTTAAAACAATATATTTCATTGGGAATGAAATTAATAAAAATTCATAGAGTTTTGAAATTTGAGCAAAAACAATGGCTCAAACCATATATTGAATTAAATACAGAGTTAAGAAAACAAGCTCGTACTGCATTTGAAAAAGATCTTCGTAAATTATTTATCAATGCAATATATGGAAAAACACTAGAAACAGTACGAAATAGAAAACAAATAAAAATAGTATCGAAATATGGCGGCAGAGGGGGAGCTAGATCATTAATTTCCAAACCAAATTTCCATAGCGCATTAATTGTTGAAGATTTCGTTATAATTGAGATGAAACCACAATGGATAATGTTTGACAAGCCAATATATATTGGTTTTTCAATATTGGAAATTTCTAAAACTCTTATGTATGATTTTCATTATAATTTTATGAAAAAAGAATATGGTGATAAGGTCAAATATTTATATGGTGACACTGATTCAGCAATATATCATATTTTTAGTAATAATCCTTATGAATTAATTCGTAAGAAAACAGAAAAATTTGATACTTCAGATTATCCTGAAAATAATATATATGGGATTCCGCTCAAAAATAAAAAAGTTATTGGCATTATGAAAGATGAAAACAATGGAAAAATAATAAAAGAATTTATTGGTCTACGAAGTAAATTATATACATATATAGTAGATAAAGAAAATAACTCTTCAACAGATGGCGTTCATAAACGAGCTAAAGGTGTCAAAAGATCAACCCTTCGACAAATTACGTTTGAAGATTATAAAAATTGTCTTGAAGATCATGTTATTCTTTCAAAAAAACAAAATACGATTAGATCAAAAAAACATGACATTTATACCATAAATACTGAAAAAATTGCATTAAGTTGGAATGATGACAAACGTCGCTTAAAAGCAGGAGAAACAGACACATTACCATGGGGTTATAAGTATAATCAACAAATGTGACTTAGTAGTAGTATTTTCAAAACGAAGTTTGTATGAAACGATCAAAACTGGTTTCTTTGTAAATAAATGAAATTTTTTTCACTAAATCTTATTTTCAGACTTATATTTTTATCCTGTCAAATAATATGTATAATATGTCTAATACGTTTATTTTCAGCAGTCTAAATTTAGAGACTTTTTTTGCCGCTGATGGCGCTTGTAAAACTTTTTTATATAGATTTCACATACAAAAGCTTCACAAGCGCCGCTAGTGGAAGAAAAGAGCACTAAATTGTAATGCTCTGTGAATTAGTCTGCAGCATATCATGTCCACCCTGTCAAATAATACGTATAATACATATAATATGTTTACTAAGTATAATGAGTAAAATAGTTCGGAATGTAAATTCCCTATATTTGCTAGTGATATCATACTTTTTTTAGTTGGTAGTTTATATTAATATTAAAATAAACAAACACAGAATATAGAATTTTTTTATAATGCTGATTTATTTAACCATTGATTATGCGTGTTATCAAATCCCAAATATTTTACATATACTTCATTACCCCTTCTTTTTAAAACTTTTTCTATCAAATAAATATCTTTGTGACGAACTTTTTGTAACTCTTGTTGATAAAAACAACCATTTATTGGATTTTTTTAATAGTCTTCAAGGTTATATGTGACAGGAGATGTTTTATTAACCTTTACAATTTTGAATATTTCATTTGTCCAGTTTGGAATATAATTTTTTTCAAAAACATGCTTGTATTTACTTATTCTAACATGATCATTTAACTTGAATTTAGGTTTGATATAACAATAATTCAAACTTTTGTACACTGTTCTTTTCAAAATTGAAATTTTTTTACCATCAACTTCTATTGGTTTCATTTTAATAGTTCTGTGTTTAGTATTATTATATTTCTCAATTAACTTTGGTAATAGTTTTAACCATTTATAATTCCCTTGCATGCTAAATTCGAAATACATTTTGTTTTTAATGGTCCTATTGAATCTTTCAACTATCGATGCCTTTAAATGAGTAAATGTTGAGTACATATGAACATTATATTTTTTAGCATTGATTTAAATTTAGAATTGTAAAACTCGGTTCCTTGATCCACATGAAGATTTTGGCAAATTCGCCCTTTTTTAAATATTGATTCCATTGCTGATGATACTTCTTTTCCAGTTTTATTTTTGAGTCCTACAGCCCAACTGAATTTTGAAAAAATGTCGATAACTGTTAAAATATATTTAAATCCAGAGTTTACACTTGAATATTTAATCATTTCGACAAGATCTGCTTGCCATGTTTCATCTTTGTCATTGATATCAACTTTACGACGTAAAAAATTTTTTCTTGCTGGAGCATGTAATTCACGCACAACATCTTTTTCATAGTCTGTCATGATTCATTGACCGATGACTACTGACTGTTTTTCTTATTTTTTCATATTAATATATCAATTCTCTTTTTCTTAACTCTTCGATAATTGACATTATTTCATTATCATGATTTGGATTACCAGCTGCTCTCGATGCAATAAATAATCGTAAGCGATCAACAAGTTCATTCGGATCATCCCAATATACATAATTCACTGTAGATGAGATATTTTTGCCAACTCTCATAGATGTTGGTAATAATCCAGTACCATAATGCTCATTATTACTTTCAGGTGATGCAATAAAATCAATATATTTTTGAGATGCTAGATTTTTTATTGGCATATTTGATCTATGATATCTATGATGTGGATTTGTATTATGAATAATTTCACTATAATTTTTTTCATCAATATCGGTGATAATTCTTTTATTTGGTGACTTCATGAATAATAATTCCATTAATCCAGGTGTTATCTCGTATGATGTATCAAAAATATTTATTTTATCATCATTAAATAATATTTTAGCATTTCCGATCTTGTAGTCTGATTTAACTAACCTTATTCCATAATCTTTATCCCACTGTATACTATTGATTTTTTTCAAGTAATCATTTATTAAATCATTATTTGATTCTTCTACAACAAATGTTATGTCACCTTCATTAGCAGTATTATATTCAAGTTCTTGATCATGTATTGTATCTTCAATATCTAAAGTACTATTATTGAACTCATAAATTGAATTATTGTTCTCATAATTTGTAATTTTTTCATTCGAAAATATTGTTCGGGATTAAGGTTTAAATAATCTTAATCTGGTTTGTTATACGATTGACGAATTGTATTTATTTAATTTTTTAATTTATTTTATTTTACGCAGCAATGTCCTCACAATTTAATATCAAATATATTATTGATTGTTGGTAATGCGACGAATGTTGTATACATTTAAATTATCGTATTATTGGACGAGTGTTGGGAAAACTTAGAGGCCCCCTTTTGACGTTATTGCAATGAATGTTGATGTGAGACTGTTTTCTTTGGGTCCTGAGACTATCCTTGATCGTCACCAAGGAGGATCTCAGGGTGCACACATAGCTGGGTATATGTGTGTCTCGACGCACATATACACAGCTATACAGATACACAAACCCGAAATCTTCTCAAACATTTATTTTGCATTTTAGAAACGATTTTCTAAAATGCCCAAACGAAGTAATGGTCGACTTCGACCTGGGTAGCCAGCCCTTTATACCTGAGTGACAACGCTCAGGTACAACATATTTATTTTAACTTAATTGTTCACGGGGCACCATGACCCGACATGAACATCTAAATATTGTAACAAATAAATCTTGGAATTGTCGACGATGTGCAAGCCTCTTCGCTTTCCATTTAGTAAACAAATAAGAGAATATAAAATAAAATATCTGAGCAGTTGAAGGAGTTAGCTGTGACGAATGAAGGTAGAGACGGAACAAATATTTCATCATTAATTGTTGATGATTTATCGGTTGTTGATAATTGTGCTGCTAATTTGTTAAGCGGTGTAACAACTGGTTTTAAATATTCATTCGCAGTTTCTGATATATTTTCTTTGCCTAATTTTAACAATTTATATTTTTTACGAATAACATTTTGTACTTTTTCAATTTCACTTAAAAATTTTGTTTCATCAACTAGTTCTTGTTCACAAAGAGGCATGTTGACCCTTTAAGATTTTACAATTAACTAATAAAATTTAACAAATCGTTTTGTTATTTATAGTTATAAAGCAGTCAAAATTTTTTCTATATCTTCCTTTATCTATATCTCTATCTTTATCAATACACAAAAAGCAATATTTTTCTTTCCAACAATCTACACACATTTGACGAAATTTACTGTAGTCCATATCAATGTTAACATGATCGTGATGTATATGTTTTAGATTTGTATCATCTTGTGGGAAAACAATTAAAAAATTAATATTATCACGTATCAAATGTTTAGGGATCCGTGCGTATGATTGACATAAATAGAACGAATCAACAGCTTTGTGTCTTCCCATGCAAAAAAATGCTTTAATATGATCCTGCTTTTCAGTCGCAACATCATCAAATATAAACAATGAATTTGGTTTCACTTCGTCAACCGGTACTACTTGATCATTATCAGAAAATTTATAATAATTTATTTCTTCAAGTGGTTCTAGTAATTTTTCCAAATATTGATATTTTGGTTGGTATAATGATTTACTATAAATGTAAATATTTGCAAATCGTAAGCCATTTGGATCAACAATTAAACTCATTAAAGCGTTTGTTTTACCACAATTACTTCCTCCAATAATTGCACATCTTATTGTGTTTGGTAGTAAATCACCGTGACGTTTTTCTTTGAAACCATCACCACTTTTCGATGTAATTATATCAAAGTTTATAACTGGTAATTTGAGAGCTTGTTTCTGATATTCCATCGTGATGAGTACTGAGCACAAATGATATAAATTCATCTGTTTTATACCGCAGCAAATCAGTCTGTTATAAACTATGATTGAGCATACATCACAAAAGAAAAAAAATAAAAAACGACGAGGCACAGGAATACTCAATAAAATAATAAACAAATTGCCATTTGAACTTCATCTACCTGGTTATTCCTATTGTGGACCAGGTACCAAGTTAGAAAAACGTTTAGCAAGAGGTGATCCAGGAATTAATCCTCTTGACGCAGCCTGTAAAAATCACGATATTGCATATTCAAAAAATCGAAACGATATCAAAGCAAGGAACGCAGCTGATGATATTTTAGCTCGTGAAGCAGCCAAACGTATTTTTTCCAAAGACGCAAGTTTAAGTGAAAGAGCAGCAGCTACATTTGTTACTGGAGCAATGAAAATAAAATCAAAATTCGGTATGGGTTGTGTTGAGGAGAAAAGAAAGAAATGTATAGAAAGAAAAAAAACGTCTTCGCTAAAAAATAAAAAAACGAACAAGAAGACTGGTAGAAAATTAATAAAAAATAAAAAACTTACTAATAAAAAGAAGAAAATCAAGAAAAGAAAAATATCATTTTCTAAAATTGTACAAGCAGCAAAACAAGCCATGAAAGGATCAAATAATTCAACTACTGCAATTCAATCAGCATTAAAAGGAGCGAAAGCAGCTATCAAAACAAGCGGTGGTAAAAAAGCTATTACTGTACCCAGAGTATTACCAGTTGCTAAACAAATTGGTGGTGCTTTACCGCTTTTGATTCCAATTTTCTCAGCTATATCAGCATTAGGAGGATTAGTTGGTGGAGCATCTGGTGTTGTTAAAGCAATCAATGCAGTAAAGTCAAGTAAAGAACAATTAAATGAGAATGTGAGACATAATAAAATGATGGAATCGATTGCCATAGGAAAAGGGCTTTATTTAACACCACATAAAAGTGGAATGGGACTTTACCTTTCTCCAAAAAACTTCAACTGATGCTACCACAGAGAGCTTTAACTGACGGTGATTTATTATTATTTGCTAAACAATTAAAAATTACTAATTTCCGTGGAGTTTTTATGCGAAATGATATGCCAAAAGATGGACCATGGGAACAAGAGTGTGGAATCATTAATTTAGATGATAAAAAAAATCCTGGAACACATTGGGTAGCATATAAAAGACTCAATAAAAATTCTGCATTATACTTTGATAGTTTTGGCAACTTGCAACCACCAAAAGATCTCGTCAGTTATCTCAATGTTGGTAGCATCAATTATAATTATAAACGTTATCAAGATTGGAATACATATAATTGCGGACACTTATGTCTTGCATTTCTCACAGGGAAACTCTAAAAGCATAAGAAAAAAAATTTTTACAATCAGTTATTCATCAACCTTGACAATGAATGATACTTTTACATTAACTTTAACCGGTAAATCTTCAGTCTTAGAAACTGATTATTTTCCACCAATACAATTATCAAGTGAAAAAAATTATTCTTTAGCACTTATTTCGTTTTTATCATTCAATTCATTACCAAATATAGATCGTGATAATAATATAATTTCATTTTTGAATAGTGATGAAATAATTGAAATACCAACTGGAAGTTATGAGATAGCTGATCTTGCTGCTTACTTAAAAGAAAATTACATTAATATTACGTATAATAAAAATACTCTACGTTCATATATCAAAAGTGATCAAGACATTAATTTTGAAGAATCAAAATCACCAGCGGATTTACTAGGATTTGAACCGAAAGTATTAAAAGCTAATGAAATACATGAATCAGATCACCCAATTAATATTTTAAAAGTTAATTCATTAAGAATTGAGTGCAACATTACAACAGGAGCATACGTGAATCAGCAAACAGTTCATACAATATATAATTTTTTTCCTGCTGTACCACCTGGTTATGAAATAATTGAAGTACCAGCAAATCCAATTTATTTACCAATTACTGTCAAAAACATTGATCATTTACAGTTAAAAATTGTTGATCAAAACGGAAAATTAGTAAATTTCCGTGGCGAAACAATAACTATTACGTTACACATAAAATCATAGGAATGGGAATTTGCTTTAATTCACGAGCTATAAAACGTGGGGCTTCGTATAAAAGCAGCACATCATGGACACCTCAAGTCAGTCTGAATCGAGCAGTAAAAAAATTTGGAACTTTAATTGGATAAATATAACTTGTCTCAATTGTTTTACACGTCAAAATGAGTGAGGAAAGTATTCTCGATATTAACGCACCAGTTCAATTTAACAATGAAATATCCAACTATGAGCTACATGCTCATCAGTCATTTGGATCAACCAGTTTCGATAATAGTGATGAAATAAGAATATCAATACAAAATCAAGATTTGTTTGTTTTACCTTCGAAAAGCTATATTCATATCAGTGGAAAATTTACCCATACACATGCTGTTGTCAACAATGGAAATAATGCAGGTAACGCTCCTGTTGATTTTTCTGTTTTGAAGCTTGCCAATAATGCTATGTGTTTTTTATTTGATGAAATGCGCTATGAATTGAATGGAGTTTTAGTTGATAAATCAAAGAATGTTGGTATAACATCAACAATAAAAAATCATTTATCATTAAGTTCACAATTAAATTATGAAAATGCAGGATGGATAAATAATAGTGCTTTAAAATTAGAAAATGATGATGGATATTTCGATATATGTGTTCCATTAAAAATGATTTTTGGCTTTGCTGAAGATTATCAAAAAATAATTGTCAATGCTAAACATGAACTTATTATGATACGTTCACGTTCGGATACTAATGCAATTGTACAAGATTCTGTGATGGATGGTGATATGCCAGAATTCAACTTAAAAATTACAAAAATTGAATGGCTTGTACCATATGTAATGTTATCAAATAGAAATAAAATTGATATTATGAAATATATACAAAAAGATCCTGTCATTTCTATTGGATTTAGGAGTTGGAATTTATATGAATATCCATTGCTACCAACAACAACACATCATATATGGACAGTGAAAACTGCAACTCAACTGGAAAAGCCACGTTATGTAATTCTTGGTTTTCAATCAAATAGAAAAAATAATTGGTTAAAAGATGTAACACAATTTGATCATTGTAAAATAACAAATGTTAAACTATATCTTAATTCGCAAATTTTCCCCTATGGAAATTTGAATCTTGATATTGAAAAAAATCAATTTTCTTTATTATATGATATGTATTCTAATTTTGCAGAGTCTTACTATGGTTCAAAGATAGATTTAATGTCAAAAAATACTTTTATTACAAAATTTCCATTGATTGTTATAGATTGTAGTAAACAGAATGAGTTTTTAAAGACTGGTGCTGTAGATGTACGCTTAGAATTTGAATCAAAAGAAAACTTTCCTGAAGGAACGTCAGCATACTGCTTGATTCTACACGATAAAATAATAGAATATGAACCAATAAGTGGTTTAGTACATAATGTAACATAAATAAGAATAATTACATGTAAAAATAATGTTTTTGGTTAAATAAATAAAAAAACAATTAACGAACAAAGTATTAATTTTATTATTGTATTTATTATTCCATTTCATCATCAAATCCCTCAAAATCATTTACAGAATCATCTAGTATTATTTCTTGATTATTTTCACCGCTGCAAATCATAGTTAGTCTTCCAGCCTTCATAGTATCTTCTAATTCCTTATATTCAACATCATCGTTATTGAAATGCTCAGCAAACCTCTTTGGTAAATATGCATATGAGTAGTTCCCCAACTCAACAGTGACTGCTGGACCATACTTTGCATCCGGGTATCTTCTTACACCAGTAATTTTATATATTACATTTTTTTTTAAATCTTTTAAAGGTATGCGTTGTTTTGTTTTTTGTAGTCGTTTTGCTTTTGAAAATGCCATTTTTTTTGTTTTATTTCTTTTTTATTTAATTATTAATCTAGAATATGCATATTTATCAAATAATAGAATAAAATAAAATAAATAATGTATTATAAAATTATTTAAATGAAGAAAAAACTTACATATTTTAATATTGGTTGGTGGCTTGTAGCTGGTTACACTTGATGAAGAAAACGAATTCTGATGCTTCTTCGATGTGAGCAAGAATATATACTCAGATCATAGTTCTCCCACCAAAAAACATAGAAAATTTTGTCTTTTCTATTGGATCAGAGTTATCGAAGGAAGGGAGAAAAACATTATGATTCGTTGAAATTATTTAGAGAGGGGCAAGTCGAGGTTAGTTTTTTCTTAGAATCTAACCATTAACATTTGTTCTTTTGTTAAATATATAAAAGTTATTTCTCAGAAGAAAGTCATTAATTTTTCATACAAATTGTAAATTCCTATGGCTTAAATATTTTAATCTCTTTTACAAATCCAATTTTATTCGGAAAATCGTGTTTAAACTTGTTATTTTCTTATTTAAATGTGATTATGTCGCAGTTTTTGTATAACATCCAACAAAATTCAGGTTATGTTTTCTTAGAATATAATATTGACATCTTTTCTATTTAATGTTCGAAAGTTTTTTTTCTCGGAAGGACTTCATTAATCTTCCATACTATTTTTCAAAAAAAAAAAAAATTTAGGTTATATTTTCTTAGAATTTAATATTAATTCCTTTTCTCTTCAATATTTGAAAGTTTTTTTCTCAGAAGAAGTTTATTACAATATAAAGACCATTAATATTTTTTCAACAATTTAATTTTATCTAGAAAACATGTTTTTACAGGTTTTTTCCTGTTTATACATTGAACGAGTTCTTAACTTGACCTCTAAAAAAATTTTAACTCAAAGAAAATTCAGGTTTAGATAATTATTTATTTTAAAAAATCATTAGTGTTCAATTCTTTACATTTCAGACAATCTTTAACAAGAACATAATAAAATAACCCAACCTCATCGCCATCGCATTGATTTTGAATTGGGTGAATTTTACATCTTTTAAATTTTAAAATTGTTGGATTTGAGCGTTGTTGATCGTATAATTTTTCCCACAGTTCATCAATCTGATGTGTTGCAAATTTTATTATAGCAATCGCTGGAAGTGCAGCAATATCTTTTTTTGTCAACTCCATTATATTTTCAACAGCGCAAAAATGTATAATTGATTTTCTCATGTTTGATCTCGTTGAAAATTTTTTCATGTACCATGATTTTGCCCTCTGCGCGTTTTCATATGCGCATTTGTATGAACTACATAAAGAGTGTGAGTTATTATGTCTTATTGCTGGATGCTCTTCTTCTAGAGTTTTTATATCTGGACAACCCAAGTCATCCAAGTTGAAAATTGTCATTGGATTGAAACGTAAAATAAATGTTAACCAATTTTTTCTTTCTTCACCTTTCACGAATATGTAGTCAAATTTTCCAACTAGTGCTTCGTTTATTACTGTTGAAACTTCATCATATTTTTCACCACCTTCTTCCCAAGCTATTCCATGATAATTTTGTTCACATTTCAAAACAGTTGCTTGATATTGTTCAGTTAAACTTGATCGTTCACAAGGTGGCTTGAATATCTTTATTATTGGTGAATTTCTTGAGTTAAGTGGTTGAATAACTAGCTCTTTTACAACAAATAACCCTTTACGTTCTTGAAAACCTTGGAAATCAATAAATGCAGACATTTTCTTTTTTTGACGTGGAGGTTATGTGTTAACGACTGTTTCAAATCAACTAACAATATATTTCTTGAATCACTTTTTCTCTCACAGATTTCATAACAACTCCCTCCACTAATAAAATTACCCCCACACTTAAAACCATTAAATTAGCTTTAGTACGCATGCTATTGCGCATGCTCAAAAAAATAATTTTTTTATAAAAATAGCAAAATTATTCTTATGGTTTTTGTAATTTGTCTCAATGGTGTGACTAATCAGGTTTTAGCATTGCAATCTAAACTTTCTAGGTTCAAAACACCATTGAGACAAATTTTTTTTTAATTTTATTAACATTTTTTATAAAACAAAAGAAAAAAAATTCCTTCGAGCCGGATTCGAACCAGCGACCTCTGGATATCTCTTATATTTAAATCAAACCAATTACAGTCCATTGCTTCTACCAACTGAGCTACCGAAGGTGATATGTTTGTTAATAATATTAATTAATTATTTTTTTAATTTTTATAAACAATTCAAATATCAACAACGTAAATTCAAATTACATACACCACAAAAGTGTAATGACTCTTTGGTCAAGTAGGTAAGGTAATGGATTCCCAAGCTNATAATAAAAATGACAACGAGAGGGCGCAACGATCTCAAATTCAAAATGGCGACAAAATAAATTCCCACCACCACTAACCTCTCAGACCACGAATTTAATCCGCGAGACCGCCCGCTGTTATCAAACGCCGATTAAATTAATTCGTGGTCCAGAACCCGTATAACTATACTACTAACAACGGTTTTGACATCTACACTGCAAGAAACACCAAATTACCAGATAGCAGTAGTGACAGCAAAAGCGACAGCAAGAGCAGCACATCAACAGATCCAGATCC
>MKYW01000181.1:85801-106668 GCA_015776835.1 Aphidius ervi | reverse complement strand
CGTTTTTTAATATTTAATAACTTTCTTATTTTTTTTTTTTTTAAGAAAAATAACAAATTACGATTATGACAACTAGCATTTACAACATTTGGCAAATCTAGTTTGTGGGGCGTAAAATCTCGTTTACAATGCATTCATGGTATAAAATATCGTGTGTAACTCGATCGCGCGCACACCATCTCATAACACACACTGTTACCACTCTCGTTGCACAATATACTATTAAACTACCCTGGTGGAAATAATTTGGCAGATTATGTCATAATATGCCATAAAATGACAGGAAAATTATAGCGTATTATGGCATAATATGACATAATCTGACATCTTCTGTCATTATCGTCTTCAGAATTTGTCGGAAAATGCCGGAATTTCTAAGGTTGATTCGACCTCCGACAAATTCTGACAAGTTTTTTTTTTGGAAGATTATGCCATATTATATTATATTATGTCATATTATAAAATAATCCGCCATTTTTTAGCGTCAATTTATGGCATTTTATGTCATAATATGACATAACTTAACAACCTTTTATGGCATTATATGTCATAATCTGCTAATTTTTTATGGCATATTATCGTCGTCTGGTGCTCATGCATGATTGACGTATAATTTGTAGCTCCATTTAAGTGAATCAAATATCTTAGTAAATATAAATTTATAACAGTCTGGGAATAAAAACAACAAGTATTACAGTGGCAACAAGTGCACAATAAAACAATAAACTATAAATATAAATAAATAATAATTAATAATCAATTAGACAACTAGACGTGGATATGAGTGAATAAGGTTAGGTACATCAATATCAATTATTTTTTTCTCTCACCAGTAATTATCTTGGCAAATATAATCATCAAACTATTTATGTATTAGTACTACTCCAAAGATCTAGTTCTTATACATTAAATAATCATTAAACAAAGAATATAGAGTGATACAGTGTTGCGTACATTAATTACTATTATTATTATTATTATTATCATAAATTGGTGGAATCATTATTATCATTATAATTAACAACAATATTCTGTGCCACGTTCCTACATATAAAGCTGCATCCACAAAACTTTAAAAAAAAAAAAAAAACTTTAAAATACAAATAAGCGACAGACTCACACTATACCTTTCTCACATGTTGGATAGCCTTTATGAAACACAATATACTAAAATAATTTACTATAGCCTGTACATACAACTTTACTTGGAAAGCAAGATGGACATCTGTACCAGATGCAATAAGAAAATAGTTGGTGACAAAATTAAATGTCCCAACATAAAATGTATTGCTAATTTCCATCCCAGCTGTCACACATACTCAACAAACAAACAAAGTAATACTTGTAGTGCATGTCAACCAAGAAGTGCCACTGCAACCTGTACCTCTGATAAAACACAATTCAATTTTGATTTCAACAAAAATATGCCTGACATAAATGCTAAAATTGATGGTCTGGCTGAGTACATTGGTAAAGAGGTTGCAGGTATGACTCTCAATGTAAACAAAATATGTGAACAAATTGCAGCACTGACCAACACAGCTGCTACCCACTCTACTTTACCTGCTGAAGTGCAACAAACAGTTAATACCAATACTAATGATATTAAATAAATTAAAGAGAACATCAATAATAACACAATAAATACATTAACTGAAATTGAAGATCGTATCGGCAAAAAAAAAAACATCATCATTTACAATCTCACAGAACCAAAGGCAAATAATAGTGCTGAACGACAAGAGGCAGACAAATGTTCTGTACAAAATTTAATCACGTCAACAGGCTCCGATGAAGCTATATCAATTGCAGGTAAAATTAAAATTACAAGAATTGGTCAAATCATAAATGTTAATAAATAAAGACCTGTGAAAGTCATATGTAACAATACAGCTGAGTGTAACCTTTTAATGAATGAATTAATAAGATTAAAAGCTAGACCTGATATGAAAGTATCACTAGCTAAAGCAAACTTTGCAAAAGACAAAACAAAAATTCAACAACAAAATTACATGCAAATGCTACAACAAAGATTAACCAATGGGGAACAAAATCTTTGCATCAGAGAGATCAATGGCAATTACATAATTAAAAACAAAAATAATAGAACAAATCTGATAAATAACACCAATACAATAGATGGGGGAAGCCCTGAGATACAAATGTTTACAAACTAAGATATATATAATGTTAATTTCTACAAGACGTTTATATATTATCAATATCGTAAAAAAGATTAGTATAGTAATAGTCAAGAAACATAGTGTAGAAACCAGTTTAAACTCTCCAGTATATATCGAATTTTAAATACTGATAATTATAAATATAAATAAACATTGAATATTATTTTATCTAGTAATAGAATCTGGCAATTGTGATAATTGTGATAATAGTTACGATTATTTATTGATAATTTTATTTTTAAAATTGTTGTTTTATTAATAAAATAAATAGATGCATATTACATACTTAGATATACAGTTAATATGTAATTGATGAATATTCTATTAATTGTTATTTTATATTTATTGGCAGATAATACCTGGCTCACCATATACTATCAAAATACCAGAAGTATAAAATGCAAACAGAATAATATCAAGCACACCTCAATAGTTGCTGAATATGATATTGTTGCACTAACTGAAACATGGTTAAATAATGAAATATATTCAGGTGAATACTTTGATAATGACGTCTCCAATGTACTACGTGATGATAGAGACGTTAAATATAAGTCTACTGGTGGTGGATGTTTATTAGCACTGAAAAAACAAATCCAAATATCACCTTTAAACATGGATTGGATAAAGGATTTCTTATGCATAAATCTCGTCTGTACTACAACAAAATACAACAACAATAAATTTACAATTATATGCTTATATATACCACCTGATATATGTAAATTCCTGAGACAACTAACATCTTTTTTAAATGAACCAATACATACTCTGAATCACAACTTAATAATAGTAGGTGATTTTAATTTGCCAAATTACAACCAAACACACACTTATAAATGCAACAAAGTTGGATCACTGATTGACCTCATCGAAATACTCAATATTGAACAATATAATATACACTCAAAGCTGGACCTCGTACTATCTTCACTGAATTGTTCAGTAGATATATCTACTCATCCAGTGGTAATTATAGAACAATGTCATCCACCTCTGGACATAAAAATTCACAATCAAGTCAATTCAAGTCGAATCAAGTCTTGGCAAGTCAAAAAATGTTTGAACGAATTTTTAAATTGCCGAATTGAAGGACGGCGGAGGTTCTTTGACAAGTCAAGTCAATTCAAGTCGAATCAAGTCTTGGCAAGTCAAAAAATGTTTGAACGAATTTTAAATACTAACGCATTAAAAATCAAACAAAATAATACTACAATCAACTTCAAGTCAATATCACTTGACCTCGTGCTTATAAATTTATTGGAAATTACATGGGAAGACCTAATACAAATAGATAATACGAATACAGCTGTCGAGTTATTTTATGATCATATTAACAATGTATTTGAGAATGTAATTGATATTAAATACCAAAATGTCACTAACATTAAGTTGATGAGAACCAGAAACAATGTTAAGCATAAAACAAATAAAATAAATAATCGTCTAAAAAATTTAGCAAATACCAACAACATGTATGATATCCTGGACCCAAACTGCAACAAAGATATGCTAACTATTCAACTGCAATCACTGAACATCAAACTTTCATATTTAAACAATATAATTAAAAACGAAGCCAGAAATGATTACAATAATTATATCACAATAATTGAACATGACTTATCAAGCAATCCAACATCACTCTGGAACTTTGTGAACAACATAAAAAATGAGACTAGAATACCAGGTACATTTATGATAAATGACACCATGACTGATAATTCAGTATAAATATTAAATTCATTTGCTGAATATTTTAAAAGTATATTTGTCAAAATGTCGCCTGATGAATCAAGATACATACATGAATACATGAAGACATTGTACCTAAAAGACGCATCATTACCAATTAAATTATTTGGTGATGTTGATTTATTCACTGAGGAAGATGTTAAGGATGCAATTAACAAATTGCCAAACGAATACACATCAGGCATTGACCGTATACCATGTTCTCTAATTAAACATTGTAAAGATGCACTTGTCAAACCATTACATCACATATTTAATATATCCTTAATCAGTGGCATTTACCCTGATGAATGGAAAAAATCGAAAATTATTCCAATACACAAATCGGGATCTAAAAATCATGTTACAAATTACAGACCAATAACAATTCTATCAGGCTTCTCAAAAATATTTGAGATATGTATATATAAAAGAATAATTGAAGTTTTTAAAACTGTTGTGTGTGATGAGCAACATGGTTTTATGGCACGTAGATCAACTACCACCAACTTACTAACAATTAACCAATTTATAAATAATGCTATATCCAGTGGTGACCAAGTGGATGTTATATACACGGATTTTAGCAAGGCATTTGATAAGATAAATATTTGTATACTGATAAAAAAACTAAGCACAATCAGTCTATCAAGCAGAATGATTAAGTTGTTAACAAATTATCTGACTCATAGACAGTCTTATGTCATGTAGCGAGATAGAAATATTTGATGTCTCCCACACTGGCATGTCATGTGACGTAGTCAGTGAGGTGTTTTAGCCATGTATATATGTGTGTGTATGAGAGAACTCAGCCTTTCTTGTCGATTGAGACTCCACTCTCTTCGCTTCTAGTCCGGCCACCAAGCCAAACGGTGTGTCCGAACTATACTTGTAAATTTGTATTTGTGACGTGGCTGTGCCACCTCACAAACCAATGATATATATATATATATTTGTGTCTCGTATTTTAATAATTTGCATCGTATTGATATATTCTGTTTTACAAATAAATTACTGTTAAATAATATTGAAAAGTTAAAATTGTGTATCAATGTTTAAAATAATTTAAAGGTAAAGGACAAATTTATTTAAATAATTTGTAAAAGATAAATTTAGCCTTTTACAGTCACCTACATGAACAAATACTCAAACTCATTTACACCAGAATCTGGAGTTCCCCAAGGGTCAAACCTGGGACCACTCCTATTTCTGATTTTTATAAATGATTTGAAAAATATAATAGAGCCAACAAATCCTCATATACTTTCATATGCTGATGATGCAAAAATTTATAATACAATTAAAAATGTAAACGATGCATCACGACTACAACAAGCACTAGATGAATTTAACAAGTGGTGTACAGACAATAAACTTATACTAAATATTGATAAGTGTAAATATATCACATATAGTCGTACCAACAAATTAATTAACTTCGTTTATGCAATCAACAATACAACACTCAATAAATGCTCAAGCACTAAAGATCTTGGTATAATATATGATAAATCATTTACATTTAATGAACATATTGATAGCACATATAGAAGAGCAATGAGAATGCTGGGATTCATAACAAGAATCTCACAACAATTTAAAAATTACAATACCTATAAAATATCATTCAATACTTATGTGCTACCAATAACAGACTACTGTGTACCAGCTTGACCATATAGCACCTTAAAGCAAATTAATGCTATTGACAAAATACACAAAAAATATATCAAAAACATGATACATAAAAAACAGGATTCAATATACCTAGAGGCTAAGATTATTTAGATCTTTGCATCTCTGAAAATGTAACAAGTATGTCGATTAGAAGACTATATATCAACTCACTATGCTGTGTGAAAATACTGAACAATCTTATTTATAGTCCAGAAATATTATCTCAACTACCGCTATGGATCATAGGAGCCTCAACAGCCGCTACAACACAATACTATACTCAATTTCGAACAAAAAAAATTTTCAAGAACATTCACCAGTGAATAATTTAATCAACAGCCTAAATGCATTTACCAACAATCATCCTGAATCTGATCCAGTCAATACAACCTGTAATATCTCTATCAGCAATCTCACATCGTATGATAAAATACGTGTTACAAATCAATAAAAGAGAACATGTTTCATTAATTTAAAACAAATAAGTTTCAAATTAAATTAAATTAAATTGAATTCAAATTAAAACGTTTTACATTTACACATCTTATCAAATATAAATAAACAAAATAAAATTTCTAAGTCAAATTAAGCTAACAATTAAATAATTAAGTAATTAAAGGTTGAAATTCATGTTGAAAAAATGAATCTTAGCATAATCACTTGTGTTATTGATAACTAATCTTAATCAAACTTAAATATATTAATCACTCACATAAATACTTGTTAATGGTAAAATATTTACTAATAATAATAATTATACTGTAAAATACGAAACATATGATCAATCAATGTAATCATGACCAGATAATTCGGCCTTAAATGTGCTGGTTGGTCTATAAATTCTAAAATAAATAAATAAATAAATAAACCTTTTATGGCATTATATGTCATAATCTGCTAATTTTTTATGACATAATCTGCCAACTTTTTATAGCATTTTATGGCGTATTATGTCTTTTTATGGCATATTATGTCATAATATGACATAATCGGCCAACTTTTATGTCATTTTATGGCATCTGGAGAATTTCTGATATTTATTAAACATAATTATTTATGTATTTTTCATTTTTACTTTTTCCAAACAATTACGGGAAAAATTGATTATTCAATATTTTTTATTAATATATGGTCATATTTTTTGAATATGAATATATGATAGATTTGTACGTATATATAAGAACTAGTTGTGAGATGACCACATGCGAGAAACTTCAAATAACATTGTACAAGAAGAAATGTAAAAAAAATTGTGTCATTTAAAAAATTTCTTGCGTAATAATTGAACGACAGTGACATAATTAAAACAACGACGTGATCGAGAAGGAAACATTATTTTCGAAAAAAATTAATATCAAAATGATTTTGCTAACATTCAAAAAATATGCCATTTTCTGGCAAATGAATTTTGTCGAAATATGTCAGAATATGGCATATTCTGACATAGTTTTTAAATGCCAGAATATGCCATTTTCTGGCAAATAAATTTTGTCAGAATATGGCATATTCTGACAAAACCTGACATACTTTTTAGATGCCAGAATATGCCATTTTCTGGCAAATAAATTTTTTCGGCATATGACAGAATATGCCATATTCTGACGTAATTTTTAGATGCCAGAATATGGCATATTCTGACATATTTTAACATCATTTTTAGATGCCAGAATATGCCATTTTTTGGCAAATGAATTTTTGTCGGAATATGGCGTATTCTGTCATATTATGTCAGATTGTGTCATATTATGAGATAATCTGCCAAACTATTTTCACCAGAGTAGCGGTCTCTTTCGGTTTCCTTTCGAGTCAACTAATTCGTTCATTTATTCATTAATAATTATGAATCTCAAAAAATATCTTGAAAAACTATACCCAGCTAACCAGTTTCTTTCTGGAAACAATTACTGTGTTTGTAAGAAGCTTTTCCAGAAATATTTATTAGAAATTTTTTGAAAAATTTCCGGAAATCATTTCCAGAAATGTTTACTAAAAATTTTCTAGAAAATTTCCGGAAATCGATTCCAGAAATGTTTACTAAAAATTTTCTAGATAATTTCCGGAATTCATTTCTCATTTTTATCAACAATTTTAATGGAAAACTTTTCGTTAAATTTTCTAGAAAATTTCCGGAAATCATTTCCAGAAATGCTTACTAAAAATTTTCTAGAAAATTTCCGGAAATCATCTCTCATTTTTATTAACAATTTTAATAAAAAACATTTCGTGAAATTTTCTAGAGAATTTCTGGAAATCATTTCCAGAAATGTTTACTAAAAATTTTCTAGAAAATTTCCGGAAATCATTTCCAGAAATGTTTACTAAAAATTTTCTAGATAATTTCCGGAAATTGTTTCTTATTTTTATCAACTATTTTAATAAAAAACCTTTCTTGAAATTTTCTAGAATATTTCCGAAAACAGTTTCTTTTTTTTATTAACAATTTTATTAAACAATCTCTTATTTTTATTATCAATTTTAATAAAAAGCTTTACTCAAAATTTTTTCATTTTATAATTATAATTAATTGCAATTTTAATAAAATACTTTCCTTGAAATTTTCTAGAAAATTTCGGGAAATAATTTCTCCTTTTTATTAGCAATTTTATTCAAAATTTTTATTTAAAACAGTTTTTAATTTCTATTATCAATTTTATTGAAAAACTTTACTCAAAATTTTCTGGAAAATTTCCGGAAATCATTTCCAGAAATGTTCATTGGAACTGTATAGTGTATAAAATCATAAACAGCATCAACGAGAGTATTATACGTCTATATTGTGTGGTGCGTATGTATAATACTCACAGGTTTGCTGCTTTCACAATGTCAAATAAGCTTAAAAAACGGTTATAAGTTATAACGCTGCCCTGCGCTCCCCGTTGTCATGTCAATGAATAACAAACTTTTTTACGTGAAACAAAAACGCGTTTGCAGAACTTATTGTGAAAACAAAAACAACAATTATAATTGTGCTCTAATAATTTATATTATTCATAATAATTATAATAGAATTAATAAGTATTGAAAGTTAATTGTTCAATCAATATTTTTATTATTATAATAACATAAATAGATAATAATAGATAATATTAGAAATAGATTGGAAATCTAATAGGTTAGATAATAGATTTCTATTTTTCTTGTTAATAATTAAATTATTTGTTTTTGTGCATCAGAAAAGGTAAGTTTTCATTTATACATTTTTGTTAATTTATTTATTTTAATTTAAATAATTTCTTTTAATGGTCTTGTTTATTTAATTGAATAATTAAATCATTAACTCTATTATCAAATATTTGTTATCTTCACAAATTGAATATCTTGTTGTCGGTGTTCAATCAGACTTCATCAATGGCTTTATCAAATGGCTTCTCGATTTTTTTGGTATTTTTTTATTAATTTTTTCAACTAGTTTTATCGATGTATAATCAGCAAGATATGCTTCTAAACATCCTTTTACCAATTCATTAATACATGTTGTACGTGGATTTGATATCTTGTATATGGTGTCTGATATCTTGTTTTTAATATATCAATAGCTTCATCAACATTATTTAATGCACCACAATATAATAATAACATGAACATATTATTGTTGCACTTGTACGACAACCATCATTACAATATGTTACAATAATATTATCAAAATTATCGTCTAAATAACAATAAATATCTTCAAATGCTTACCATCCAAATTTGTTACATTTGTTTTATCTTTTGTTAAATTATATAATTGTATTTTAGCTGGTGGTGGATGTTTAAATTTTAAATAATCACGTACATCATCAATGTTATTCAGTGACACAACATATTCACTACCACAAGCTGGATATGGCATAACAAGTATTCTTGATTTCATGTCACTAGCATCAAGTTCATCATTTCTTGTTATTGTTTGTTGTACTGATTGTATTACTTTACTTGATGTATCTTTAATATTTTTAAATAAATTACCACTAGCACTACGTAATGAAGAAAATAAGCCACCTCAGCCTACTGTTGTTGATTGTGAATTATTATTTTATTATTTATGTAAATAATTTGTTCTTGTTATTGGTGGTGGTGATACTAATTGTTTTGGTAGTGGTAGTCTTGATAGTAAATGTAATGGTGATGCTGTTGCTGGTTGAGTTGATCTTGGTGGTGGTTGTGCTGCTTGTGCTGCTTGTACTTGTGATGGTTGTGGTGTTGGTGATATTTTAATAGATATTAAAATCCACCAATTAACAGCTTCTCTTGAATTAAAATTATTTGTTTCAGCAATTGAAGGAAGACGTTCAAGTACCATTGATGTTGTCATACGTTTTAATGGTGATGCTTCTAAACACCCTTTTACCAATTCATTGATACATGTTATACGTGGATTTAATGGTAACGGTGGATATTTTCATTAACAATTGCCAATTTATTACCCTCAGGAAAAGAATGGCGAAGTGTTAAAAGTCTATATAATATACAACCCAATGGCCAACACTCAGCTGGTGGACCAATTGGTTCATTATTCCATGTGTTAATTATTTCTGGTGATCTATACATTGGTGTTGTAAATTTTGGCACTTGATCTTCTAAATTTGCACGTTGTTGAACATTCCATGATGAATCTGGTTGTATTTGTTGAGTTGATGCACTACTAAAGTCACATAATTTAATTGTTCCATCATTCGATATGAGAAAATTCCTAAGTTTCATATCACAATGAACTATTGGATGTGGTTGTTGATTATGAAGATGATGCAAAAGTGACTTAATATGCTATTTTACATTTTTGTTCAAGTGTTAAATTTTTTGATGATATAGAACAGAATTAATCAGCAAATGTATCACCTGGATAAAATTCAGTTACAATTAAATATTCACATGTACGTTTATCATCACGTTTAATACGTTGAAAACACATATACTAAATTATATTTTTATGTCCAGATAATTTTTGTGACGTTTCGGTTACTTGTATCATTGTTTTATTTGCGGCATCATCAACTGCTATTAATCTCTGAAAATAGACATTCAAAAATTGACATTAACATGTGTTGATTTTGCATTTATTTATTTTTCTCTTAGTAAAAGCATCTGGTAAAATGTGTCCAAGTACACTACGTTGCATAATATCAGATGGTGTTGTATTATCACCTCTGAATGCTTGTATAGTATGTGTTAATTGTAAAAATCTCGCAATTGGTAATATATTTGATCCTGTGTACATCATAATAAAATAAAATACAACTGTTTAATCTATTTTTAATACATCAGGCTTGTCTTTCATAATTTCACACAATAACGTAGTATCACGCTCAACGAGTATTGGATCAAATGTTAATAGTGACTGTACCAAACATTGTAAATCAGATAACAAACGTTTAACACGTGGTAATAGACGTATAGCAACATTTATCTTTAGCAACAAGTGTCCATTTCAGATGTGGTACTTGTGATAATATTCTCCAACTATCTAAACCTTGTCCTTATACTTTTTTTTAATTTTTTTTTATTATATAAATATTTGAATTCATTAAGACTACTTGGTCCAGCTCTTTTATCATCATCATTGTAATACCATTCTTTTTCTAATATTCTCTCGATCAGGACTAGCTTCAATAACATTTGTTTGTGTTGGTACCATTGCTCGTGATGTATGTAGATGTGACAATGTTAATAAGTCAACTAATCCTCTAACACCATTTTGATCCATATCTTTAAAAGTTTTCCTTTTTTTTTGTCATTTTTATCATCATCATCATCATTATTATTACCATCAACATTTTTACTGGTGTTACTTGTTGATAATTGTTTTTTCACATTCTTCGTTTTATTTTTAATGTTGACATCATCACTAAAATTACTTGTAGCTATAGTTGTTTTTTTGACACTATTTGTTTTTTTTTATTTTTTTTATTTTTTTGTATTTATTTCTTTCTTTATTATCCTGTCAGTCAATAATAACTGGTGTGAATATTAAATAATTCTACATATACGTTGGATGGTTATCGAAAAAGTCAATTTAATAAAATTAGGCCTGATTGGTATTAGTTAAATTTTAAGACACATATGGAAAGAGTAAAAATATATTAACAACCGTTAACGGAACGTTGTAGAGGGGTAAAACTATAGTTCGATTTTGGCATCGTAACCGGGGTAAATAAAAAAACAATCGACTAAAAAAATTTAGAATTTTTTTATTAATTTCAATAAAACTATTGACGTAGAAACATCTCGAAAAATATCTAGGAAAAAAGTTCAATCAATAATAATTAAGATGCTGGCTTGTTTTTAGTAGTGGATAGCGCTCTTAACTCTCCACCCAAATGTTTTGAGTTCGATCCCGGACTACGGCAGACAAATACTAGGTATGTGCAGAGTCTACACAGTAATATTTATCGAAAAAGTTGTCATCGAAACAACTCGGGGTGATGTAAAATAAAGGATCGTTTTCAAGAATCTGCAAGGTGTTCTCGAAACACCAATAATGATCATCTGGTCGTGGATCAACGTGGAAGTCTGTGTGTCACTCTGCTACAACTGAGAATCGTCATTCATATGAGACTCTGTCACAATCGTAGATCGTCATAAAGTCATCAACGGCCATCTACTACAACATGTTCACCTCGTCAAAAATATATTCTCCTTACATATATAATTATATACATATTATAAAGTAACTTGTAATTGTAATAACTTATATATGTAGCCCAAAAGATGAAATGTCAAGGGCGTAAACTTAAATAAATAAAAAAAATAAATAAATAATACATTATAAATAAAACAGCATAATATTTTTTCATGAATATTTATATTAATAGAACATGTTTATAGTAATAGAAGAATTATTTTTGCATTTCCAAGATATAAATGCATTTTTTGATTTGACGTTGGTAATGTCTCAAGATCATATGCTTTCATACGATTCAATTTAAGTTGAAATGCACAACCTGGTTCTAAATGACGATATATTTTATCCTCAATAAAACTATTACTTTGACAAAATGTAAAGAATTTTCGAAATCGACGTTTTTGTAGTGCAGCAAATGTAACACGTCTAATACTACGTGATATTAGCTCATCCTTATTTTGTGAACACTTTCTTTCATAAAATGTCATTAATTTACGTATTTTTTTCAACTGATATTGGTATACTACCAAGTATTGTTGATATAACTTCATGCAGCTCAAGCAGTGGTAAACTTAGATCACGTAGTGAACCCATAAGTTTTTCAATCGATTCACGCAATCTTGGCAATCAATATGGATCTGGTAGACAATAACCGGCTATTGTATTTTTCTAATGCTGCACGATATTTTTGATGTAAAGCATTTCGTTTTTCTGGTATTGCTAATGATATTGGTGATAGAAATTGTCCAGTATATTCTTGTGCTTATGTACATTGCTTTCTCATCATATCTAACTTATTGATTGATGTTCAGGCGTGAAATAAGTATTATATTATTACACAAGTTTCGGTTAATTTTTGTTTATTTTAATTTTAATTTTTGACATACACCAGATATAATAAGATTGAATTTGATGGAGTCGTATTGCAATGACTGTTTGGTTTCGATTCTATTTGCTTTCTGTTTTATTTTTCGTTTATTCGAATTAAGGTACAAACAAGAAGAGAGGAAGTAGTAAGATGATGTCATGCAATGGTGTAGATTTTACGTGAAAAATAATTGGAGGAAAAACTTAGGGTCTATTCTCTTATTAGTTGATGTCTTTTACTGTCCAGAAAACGTGGACCAGGTTTACGAATGAAAAAAGAGGAGTCAGCCGCATGTTTTCAAGAGAGGGCCAGTCTCCTAAAAACATGCCTCTTGTACCATTTCAACATGTGCAAATATTTAGAAAACATGTTGAATTAGTTATAGTCACGGTTGATAAGTGATGGACGTTCCGTCCATCATCAACCGAGCCTTTGTCACCAGTCGTCCGAGCCGATCATATTATTAGCATTTACATTTTTTTTCTTTCTTTAAGGATAGTTTCTCGTTTGGCCTTGAGCAGTTTTGAAGTTTTTCTTCATCAAAGCCCAAGAAAAAAAGAGAAATTATATTACCTTTCGCTTTAATAATTTTTTATGAACTTTGCCTTTTTTCTCTGTTCCTACGGAACAATTGATTTTTTTCATTGTTTTTAATTAATCTTTCATTAATTTCGATGAATATTTATTTATAACTGAATCTATAATGTTTTAATGAAAATAATTTACATTAAAAGAGAAGTATTGCTTACTTGTATATTTGTCTGATGTTCAATAAAATAATTCAATCTATCGTAGTCAAGGAAATGAACAGTAAATAGGAAAAAACAAAAGATAAATATATAATTAAATTAATAAATTAATTATTATTGACTACCGTCATTTCGTTACTTTCGTTGTACCCATCTTTTGTTTTTTTTTTCTAACTACCCATTCTAAAGAAGGTTCACTTCAAAAAGAAGGTATAGGAAAAGAATGCAAATGAAAATAGAAACTTCTTTATTCTTTATACAAAAATATATTTTTTTTTGACTACAATAATTTTTGTTCAAAACATAAATATTCACTGTCTTGGTATTATTCAACTATATTGATTTTTAATGGAATTGTTTACTGCTGGCACCGTGTTTTTTCCGAAATTCAGGGTAAATACATGAGTGGTTTGTCTTAAGATCTATTATGCGAGAAAAGAAAAAAATGTCCTTTCGATTATTTTTAAACTATAAAATTAAAATAATAGAATATCAAATGAGTATGAGTTTATTTTTTTCCAAAGAAAATTTTTTTTTAAATAGAAAACGTTTTTGTATATTGTCTGGCAGCATTAAAAAAAGAAAAAAACTAAAACGTAAGTGGGGAGTGCTTTTCCGACATCTTTGATCCTAATTTTCGAGTCAGTTGCAGATCGTCTTCAACACTTTAAACATGAACAATTTATGTAAAAAATTTGAGAAGGAGACTTGGAGGAATGAAAAAGACTTGGAGGAATGGAAAAAAGAGAGAGAACGTCAATAATCGGATTCCGTTTCATCGAATGATTATTGGATATGTAAGTGTTTTTAATAATTGTTTTTATTTTCATTTTTTACTTCTTTTTTGAAAAAGTTTTTATTATATTTTTTTTCCATAAAGTTTATTATAAATAGTTTTTTTTGTTGTAAAAATGATTTGTTTTTTTCAAATATTTTCGTTTTTAAATTTTTTTTTTTTTTTAACAATTATTTCTTCTTTTGATTTTACTTTTTGTTTTAAAAATTATTTTTTTTTTTTTGATTTTACTTCTTGTTTAAAAAATTTTGTCAACTTTTTTTTTCTTGAAAAATTTTTTTGTTTTAAATATTTTTGGTTTTTAATATTTATCTCAACTTTTTTTAAAATTAATTTATATTTTTTTTTTTTTGCATTTTATTTTCACCGTTTTTCTGATAACCTATTTCTCATTCATTCATTCATTCATTGTTAAAGAGTACTCAAAAAAAAACTCATTCATCTGAAGGAACTGCAGTTTCTCCACAGGAGGGCTTCATTGGTGTATTAGAAACCAGTGACTCTGACGTCACGGACTTTGAGGAGGGTCAATGCACTGGGCTTTGAAAATGTTACGGGACGCACCGGAATTCAGGCCCGTGGCACCCATGGTGCTCTCCATGGCGGCTTATTGTGTATTATGGCCTTTTCTACTATTCGTATTTTTATTTTATTTTATCTAGTTTTGGCTCCAAAATAAGGGACTTAGTTTTTTTTCGTGAAATTTTCTGGACTTGGAAAAAATGTAGCTAAGTAAAATAATGTAGATATTGATTGTTTAGCTACAATTACAGCTAAATAAAAAATTGAGCTAAGTAAAAAATCTAGCTAAGTGAAATAATGTAGATATTGATTGTTTGGCTACAATTACAGCTAAGTAAAAAATTTAGCTAAGTAAAAAAATTTAGCAACGTAAAAAATCTAGCTAAGTAAAAAGTCTAGCTAATTAAAATAATGTAGATATTGATTGTTCGGCTACAATTACAGCTAAGTAAAAAATTTAGCTAAGTAAAAAAATTTAGCTAAGTAAAAAATCTAGCTAATTAAAATAATGTAGATATTGATTGTTTCGCTACAATTACAGCTAAGTAAAAAATTTAGCTCAGTAAAAAAATTTAGCTAAGTAAAAAATCTAGCTAAGTAAAAAGTCTAGCTAAATAAAATAATGTAAATATTGATTGTTTGGCTACAATTACAGCTAAGTAAAAAATCTCGCGGATAAGTAAAAAATTTTGCTCTTCACGAAAAAAAAGTCTCAAGCCTGGGTAAAATGTGAAGGGAAATTCAATAGTTAAACTTAGTTTTTTTCCTAAGTCCAGGAAGTTCACGAAAAAAAACTAAGTCCCTTAATTTGAAGCCAAAACTGCATAAAATAACATAAAATTACGAATAGTAGAAAAAGCCATAACCGCCAATAAGCCGCCATGGGGGGCACCTCGGGGTGCCACGGGCCTGAATTCCGATACTTCCATGTTACGTTTGTGAAAAGGAGATAGACGTAAACAAACAGGGATGTGACGCTTGCCGGAAAGAACAAATATGGTATTTAAATTTTTTTTTTATTTGATTGAAAGTTTTTTCAGTCAGTTCAATATATTTTATTGATATAACAAGTGCATGCAATGTAAATATACGCTAGGTGGAAGTACATATATATTCGGGAAAATCATTAATTTTATTTAGTAAATTTTTAATATTAATCATGGATAGTTCGAGTGAGGACGAACGTCAAGACGGTGGGAGTGAAGATTGTATAGAATTACTCGATAAAACGCATGAAGAAATACCTAAATTTTCACTCACAAGTACAACATATACATTTAAAATAAAAGATGTTCCTGATGATCGTGGCATTGTTGACTTTATTGAGACTGCTTTCCGACAAGTACATCAACGTGTCTTTGTCAAGCGATAACACTGACCGAATTATTTTGAATTTCCGATCAGAAAACATGAATAGTGATTCATTTACAAATTTAACACCAATTAATGAGTTTACTTTTGAGCGTTTATGGACAATAATAAGTAGTATATGTCAAAGTGCTGGTTATAGATGCGATGGCTGCATTCAATATAAGAGTTATAATTTCAAAACGAATTGTTGGTGGATGTGCAATGCCAAAAAGTGAAAGATCGAGACGTGGTACACTGATAATTGATAATAAAGATGATTTATGTTTACCAAGATCAATCGTAGTAGAATTATCTGAAGTAAGAACAAATAAACTTTACGTGGCTAGATTAAAAGCAGTTCGTGATAGTCGATATGAATTACAAAAAACTTTTACTCTTGAATTTCTAAATAAATCTGGTGTTGTTATTCCACCTGAAGGTTGTGGTTCGGAGCAAGTGAGACAATTTCAAATGTACTTAGCGACATGTCCAATTAAACGCGTTTTGAAAATATATAAATATGTTTCTAATAATATCAATAGACATGAATTAGTATTTGATGGTACTGATTTAGTTGAGGGTTTTACTTGTGAAGAACAAAATTATATAATAATAGCATATTATGAAAATAGTCGACATTATGAACCAATAAATAATATAATAACTTTTATGCATGGTACAAAAAAATATTGTTTAATTTGTGATAAAAAATATTCATCACCTGAGACGCATTTGTCATGTCCAGCTCGATGTGACCGATGTTTAAATAATTTGTGCGAGATAAATGTAGAATGAATTGAGTGTTGTGGTTGTGAACGGACTTTTTATGGACAACAATGTTTGGAAAAACATCAGGCAGCTCAATCTTATAAATCAAAGCATTCAGTGTGTGAGGCAATAAAAAAGTGTGAAAAATGTTTTAAAAAAGTTACCTTAAATACGCGTCATTTATGTGGATATTATTATTGTTCTGCGTGTGAGGAGCTTCAACCACCATCACATTTATGTTATTGTAAAAGTAAAATGAATTTTAAAAAGAACGAAGATCTTTGTGCTTATGTTTTTTATGATTTTGAGACAATGCAATCTAAAACAGTTAATAATGATAATAATATTTATAAAATTCATGAAGTTAATTATGTAGTAGTTCATCTTGTGTGCGATAAATGTATGAATGATACGAGTGATTGAGATGACCCTAATATACCGATCGAGAATAAATGTGATTCATGTACTACTCGCGAATTTATTGCTGAAGGAAAAGATACTGTAAAAAAATTTGTCGATTTTTTATTGGGGATAAAAAATAAATACAATGAAATTATTGTATTAGCTTATAATCAAAAAAATTATGATGGTCAGTGGGTTTTGAAAAAATTAATTTATCGTTAATTAAAAGAGAAAACTAGGAGTATAATTACTGGTACAAGTATTAATGTTTTGTCAATAGAAAATATTGAATGTATACTATAAATGTATACTATAAAAATGTGGAAAATAGCCTTTCGAAATTTTTTCATCAATACTAAACATACGAGGTAGAACACTCAAAGGTGCTTGATGAAAGTTGAGTGAATCTATACATTGTGAAGAAGTAATTACCCCAAATTTAAGACCGCCACCAATTAATAAAAGAAGATTGAGCAGGCGAGAATTGTCTTTTTCGGATGGAGAAACATCTACTGTCCGTAAAGTTAAAAAACCTCTACAAAAAACTGTAAAAGCATCTACATCAATTTTGCGACCATCAACAAGATCATCACAATGGTTAAGCATAAAAAAATAAATTTGCCAAACATTTATTACCACCCCAAAAATCCTCTATCATTCTCAGGTGCACGAAATTTATTAAAAAAATACCCAAAGTCAAAAAAAGAAATTAAAGATTGGTTAGATTCGTAAAATACTTATACGCTTCACAAACCAGCCCGAAGAAAATTTCCTCGTTTACATTATACTACAAAAAATGTAGATGATCTATGGGAAATGGATTTAGCTGACTTGACCTCATTACAAAGTTGAGATGATGATTATAAATTTTTATTAGTTGTCATAGATGTACTTAGTAAATATCTTTGGGTTCAACCTCTTATTGATAAATCAGCAAATACTGTATGTCAAGCACTTGAAAAATTTTTTTTAAGTAGTGGTCGTCAACCAGTGATTTTACAATCAGACAAAGGTAAAGAATTTTTAAATCCTTTGTAAGTGTAGTAAATCTGAATTGGATCTATTTACAATACCACTGACTCAGACTACTGTTGAAGAGTCTCACTGGGTTTATTACAATCCAGTTACAACGCTCACAGAGGATTCACCAATCGAATTTCATATTCCAGCTAATGGAGAAGAATATATTGACCTGGCACATACTATGTTAAAGATAAGATGTAAAATTACAAAAAAAGATGGAACTGCTGTTGCTGCTGATGCTGTGGGTGTAACAAATAATTTTTTACATACAATGATAAGTCAATGTGATGTTTTATTTAATCAAAAGTCAGTCTTTGGATCTAATTCTCCATATCCATACCGTGCATATATTGAAACATTATTAAACTATGGATCAGATTCATCAAACAGCCATTTACAATTGGGACTATGGTTTTTAGATACTCCAGGTTTCATGGAAGCCCGAGTAGGAGCTGCTGCTAGAGCACAAAATAAAGAATTGCAAGATCGATCACTTTTTATGACTAATGGCAATCAATTTGAGATACTTGGTCATTTGCACGTTGATATTTTTAATCGAAATAAATTTTTATTGAATGGTGTTGAGATGAAAATAACTTTAACACGATCAAAGAATGAATTTTGTTTAATGGACAACACAGAGGATGGAAATTATAAAGTAAATATTTTAGAAGCAACACTCATCATACATCGTGCTAAGCTTAATCCAAGTGTACTTGTAGCACATTCGAGTGCATTGGCTAAAACGACTGCAAAATATCCTTTGACTAGAAAAGAAGTGAAGAGTTTTATTTTAGCTCAGGGTATATTATCAAATACACTTGACAATATTATACTGGGAAGTTTACCAAAAAGAATTGTCGTTGGTTTAGTTGATAATAGAGCATTTAATGGTCATAGAAAATTTAATCCATTTAATTTTCAACATTTTAATTTAAATTTTTTGGCTTCATATGTCGATGGAAACCAAGTTGGTGGTAAAGCATTATCTCTCAGTTTTAGTAATAATATTCATGATGCTGAAGCCTATCAGACATTATTTTCTGGAACTGGAATACATTGGGCTGATCATGGAATGAAAATTTCTCGTTCCAGTTTCACCAAGGGGTATACTTTATTTGCATTCGATTAAACACCTGACCTCTTTGCTAATGATAGCATGTACTGGAATTTAATAAAAAATGGAAGTTTAAGAATTGAAGTACGATTCGGTGTGGCACTTGTTCAAACAATAAATTATATAGTCTATGCCGAGTTTGATCATATTATAGAAGATGATAGTACACGTCAGGTACTATTAGATTATAGAAATTAAGGAGGGGTATACGTTTATAATGTAACTGATTTTTCTACCGATAAAGTAGAAGCGTCAGATACTATGGGATCAACGAGGATTTCTCACCGTCCTCTTTTCTTACCGCCAGGAGGTAGCCAGCTGGTGTATAACGACCGGGAGCGTAATAACCTAACCCCGCAGCAGTGGTTATTACCGTGATTATTAACTTTGGTTTAACTAACTCACACAACCTAAATATCCTCATGTTGCCTACTCACTCTAGTGCACCAAGTACTCAAACGTAAAGTCTATCCGCAGCCACGCTGGTCTTACGCCGGACCACTCTATGCATTTGACTACTCGATTATAGGTTACCCTGACAGTAAGTAACCACACTAGAGCGAGAGAGCGAGCGATATACAACGTCCTACCTATGTAGCGTAGCGACATCGTGAATCACCCTCGAGAGCATGCACCATGCATCGGGAGCTTGGTTGGACTCATCAGCGACATCAACTAGTTCCACCCTAGGACTCAGTCGACACCACGTCTAAGTCGGCTAACTCCACCAAGGAGTCATGCCAGTTTCACCAGTGTCATTAACTAGCTCCTCCATAGGAGCATGTCGACATCACCAAGTCACCAGCCAACTCCACCAAGGAGTCAGCTAGCTTCATCAGAAGCCAACCACGGACTGTCACCAGTCCCGGTGCCATCAGCCAGCTTCGAGAGCTCAGGGGTATAGCACTACACGTATTTTTATGGGCTGTAGTTTGTCACCCTAGATGAGTCGATTCCCCAGAAAAAGTCTAGTAACGGAACGCCATTTTGTAGTCACATGATAATAATCTGTTTAATTCCTACGTTATCTGTCTCGTTTCTTCCTTACCAGTTAAATTGCAGTTTTCCTCAAAT
>MKYW01000181.1:33327-84919 GCA_015776835.1 Aphidius ervi | reverse complement strand
AATCAGTCGGTAGCATAGTTCGGGCCGATATTGAAGATATTATTGTCATATTATCCACATTCTCCTCTCCTTTCACCCAAACGCCAAAATCGGTCTCTGCGCATGAGAAAAATCTTCAGTTAAGGAAAAATATAAGCCCAGAAAAAAATACACGTAGTGCTATACTCCTGGAGCTGGCCAACGACTGGCAGTGAGATGCCAGCGATCATCAGTTTTATGGACTCTCTATCCCCACTCCATACGACCATCTGTGCACACATCTGATGCGACTCTCCGGTGGGAGTGTTGACGTAGGGGATACGAATCTGACGCAGCCAGGGTAGGCATCTGGATTAACCGCTCGTGGCGGATGTCTACCAAGTCAACACTGACATTCAGGCGAAAACAGATGTCACTACCGAGGCTACTCACAAACCAGTGGTATTATTTAGCGTCTCAGTCGATAATCTCATCAGACCAAACCTCTAATTATTTTCGGGAGCGCGAGATCTGCCAAATCTCGTGACAATATAGAGCTACTTTAGTTAATGTTATTCAGTCATAAATATGTCGGAAGTTTCAATCATTGATATTCAGTGTTTAGTTGGATCTCGAAATGAATACTACCCGAAAGAAATTTCTGTCTTGACATTACACGATAAATTTATTAGTCATTGGATAATTGGTCCACCTTGTAAGTACTCGAAACCTGAAAAAGAAGCTCGTCATCAAAATAATTGGTTAACGATGGTGTTTTTATTTTTTTGTCAAAAACACATATAATACCAATTCAAACACATGATGCCGGCAAGGAAGTTATGAAATATCGGTTTCCAAAATTTGTTCTAATATTGCTGCTGCCTCATTTGAATGTCTTAAGTTGGAAGGCGTCGTGTCACAACACAATGCTTCAACTTTACTTGACAATCTTCGATAATATCGAAAAAAGCATCAGCTTGTGTAGATCCTTTACCGTCAATTAATTTTGGTACATCTAATAGTTTTTCTATATCACCGTTCGTAATTAAAACAGGCAATTTATCAACAGTTTTATGTAAATCAAGATCAGGCAAAAGTTTTCCATCCCAGTGTAAAACAGCAGAATCTAAAGGAATATCGTTAAAAACTTTCTTAATATGTAATGCTCGAGCCTCACGTAATTTTTGTCTATAACGACGAATGGACGATCGATTAAGTACGACTGTTTTCAGATCAACTTGAAAAGAGTGTGCAATAGAAGCAATAAGGTGTACGGTTTTTCTATCGCTTATTTTACATTCATCGAGTACTGCAACAACTCATTCGTTCATAATATTAACGTTACCTCTTGACTCTTTCAATTTCTGATTTAATAACTATACGATATACATATAACCGATAAATATTCGTTTTATCAATATTTCAACTCGATTTTTAACCACTTTGCGCAGACGTGGGAATTTTTTCCGTATTTTTTCCGTAATCGTAAGAACATTTCCAATAAGAAAAAAAAAAAAAACATGTTGTCTGGGATATGATCTTGCGTGATTTTAATAATTTTCACATGGAAAAAAAAATTTCTTATAATGAACCCATTAATACCCCATGATGAAATTTAGAAATTGAGCTAATCTTGTGCTCTACTATTTACAGTAAAAAAATCAGAATTTTCAAAAATGGGAAAATCGTAGTTTACTCTTGTGATGGGGATTTTTTTTGATTCTAACGCAAGGGTTGTTGATGGTTGAAATAAGAAAAAAATCAGAGGTACATCTGAGTCGATGACGAACCAAAAAATAATATTAGTCTTCAAATCTGAGAGGGTGAGGGGAAAAACCCTGTAAGTTGACATGGAATGCCCCATATATATATATATATATGAGCAAGTCGACCAATTCTGATGTGGGCCTCACTATCTTCTATCTTGCTGAAAATTAGTCAGTCGCAAGACTAAATTAAGACGGTAAACTTTTTTTTTTTTTTTTCTTTAAATTATTTTTTTAGACGTTTAGAACGGAAAAGAAGTTTTATCAATAATATTTTTCTACGTAGAATTTTCTCACCTTTTCATAGGAAAAGTTTCTTTGTATATTCATAAAAAAACTGGAAAATAAGAGTTAAAATGAGGTAAGTCAACTTACTTTATCTCATAATAATTGTATTCAAGCCCAATCGATTAGTAATAATGTCGAAAATATAAAAATAACAATGGCCGACTATTTATGAAAAACTTTTTTGATGGCCGATAAAAAAACTGTAAATTGAAAAAANAAAAAAAAAAAAAAAAAAAAAAAAAAAAAAAAAAAGGAGGTTAGTGAATTTACCTTAACGTATAACGGTCAAAGGTAGGTTCAATCGATCAGTAATGATGCCTTGAATATAAAATTAACGATGGCTGACCATTTAGAAGAAACTTTTTTGATGGCCGACTAAAAAACTTCAAATCTTATGTTTAAATGTTTCGTTCTTGAGTTTCGAAGTCAGCCATCACAAAAGTTCCTCCTAAATGGTCATTCATTGTTATTTTCATATTTAGGGCATCATCACCAATCGATTAAGCCTATTTTCAATCGTTATTCGTTTATAACAATAATAAACAATAAACATTTTATGTGTCGCGCGGTCTATCAAGCGCTCGTATATGTTACCGATTTAATCCCTTCGAAGATCACTATTTGTTTATTTGATTTATTTCGTTAGCAACAAAAAAACAAACTATGTCTCACTCACTCTTTTTTCTTTTGTTTTTTTGTTGCTAACGAAATAAATAAGAAAATAATAGAAAAAAGCAAACAGAAAGAAATACATATGAGAGTAAGTGAGAAAAAGACGATGTCCAATCAAATGTTCGGAAGACCGATGATGTTTGTCCTTTTTATATAAGGATACATATTAGGCTGCTTCAAATTTTACTTTTATTTTTTTTTTTCGGTTTAACCGGTTCTATCGTGAAATAAGCCTTAAAAAAGGAGCCTCTCAAATTTTCAGCTAGATTGGTTCACATCTAGAGGTCGCGCAGAACGCAAGTCGTTTTTCCATTTGATTAGCACAGGCAAATGGTGTTTATCTGACTCTTTCTGTGATGTCTCAGTCAATTTTTGGAATATTGTGATCGTTTTGCCGTTATGTTAAAGCTTCTTGAAATACTTTTCAATGCTATATTCTGAAAAAAATGTATAACCTATTGTACTGCTTATAGACCGAGATAATTATTAAGAGATTCCCAGTAAAAAGGAAAGATTACGTTATTCGTGGCGACAAGAACTTATGACTAATAACGGATCGTCTTTTTGAGAAAAAAATAATCGCCGCAACAGCCATCCGATATTTCGAATAATGTTCGAGATATCGAAGAAACAAAATATCGAATTTTTTTTTTTTTTTTGTCATTTTTTTTATCGCTAAATGGTTTGAAAAAAATTGAATTTTAGGATCGATTAAAATAGTATTTCATAAGAGGAATATTATAGATGCAATATTATATCTTCAATAGTTTTCGAGATACTTAGCTTTGGAGGCAAAAATTTTTTTTTATTTTGATATTTTTTAATAATAATAAATTTCAAAAAAATTAATATTAATAATGATTGTAGAAGTATTTTTTACGGAAAAAACAACGCTGATAATAGAAATTTTATATCTCTATTCGTTTTCGAGATTTTAATTGACGAAAATTAAAAATATCAATAAGTATATTAATATGATATCGGAAATTCAATGAGTATAAGATCTAGTGGCAGAGTGAAAATAATAGCTAAGAAAAAGATGTAGTGGCTAAAAAAGACATGTAGCTGAGGGGAAAATCAAGTTGGTAAAATTATTTTCTGAGGTGAATTCAGTTCCGTGGTACCTCATGGTGCCCCCCATGGCAGCTTATTGTGGATTATGGCCATCCATAGTCATTTTTTTTCTTTGACTCGTTTCGTCTAGTTTTGTCGAGTTCAAAATAAAGGACTTAGTTTTTTTTCGTAAAATTTTTTTTTTTCCCAAGTTTTTCCTTTGTAATTTTTTTTTTTCAAGAAAGTAAAATAATGTAGATATTGATTGTGTGGCTACAATTACGGCTAAGTAGAAAATCTAGCTAATTGAAAAATCTAGCTAAGTAAAATAATGTAGATATTGATTGTTTGACTGTATTTGAAGCTAAGTAAAAAATCTAGCTAAGTTAAAAATCTACCTCAGTGAAAAATCTAACCATGTAAAATAATGTAGATATTGATTGTTTGGCTGTAATTAAAGCTTAGTAAATAATTCATCCAAGTAAAAGAATGCAGATATTGATTGTGTGGCTAAAATAACAGCTAAGTAAAAAATCTAGCTGAGTAAAATGATGTATATCTAAGTTTATATATCTAAGTATATATCTAAGTTTTTTTTTTTTTGTCGGACTTAGTTTTTTTTTTGTAAAATTAAATTTTTTTTACTAAGTTTATTATTTTGAACTTGGCAAAACTAGACTAAACTAGTCAAAAAATAAAAACGACTACGGACGGTCATGGAAGCCAGAATGGACGATAAGTCACGTCCAGCATCTCTGGAGTGCCTGGAACTGAATTCACCGTTTCCCAAAATTATGTAGGTATCGTGTGTTTGGCTATAATTGAGACTAAGTGAAAAATCTAGCTAAGGAGAAGATGTAGCTGAGGGTAAGGATGTAGCTAAGGTATAAATGTCGGAAAATAACTATTGAATCGATTTTTTTCTGGTTACGACTCGTCATAATATAAATATATCGAAATTTTGATCTTTCAATAATTACTTTCTCAGACACGAATAGAGATATTGAATTTTCATTATTAGCATTGTTTTCTCCGTAAAAAATACTACTATGATTATTATTAATATTAATTTTTTTAAAATTTATTATTCTTAAAAAATATCAAAATAATAAATAATTTCGATATATTTCACTTCCAAAGCTAATTTTTTGAAAAAACCAGAAACTTGGATGGAATAAGAAGTTTTTCCACCGGGATTTGAACCTGGGTCTTTTGCTTTACAGGGCTTCTTAATTTTCAAAGTTTCATCAAGTTAACATTGACGTCCATCTATACGTCATTCATTTTTTTTTTTTTTAAAACCAGAAAAATATTGAAGATACGATATTGCATCTATAATATTTCTCGTAAAAAATACTATTATAATCCATCCTGAAATTTGATTTTTCTCAAACCATTGAGCGATAAAAAAAATGAAAAAATTCAATATTTTGTTCCTTCTATATCTCGAACAGTATTCGAGCTATCAAAATGCTGTTTCGGCGAATTTTTTTTTCTCAAGAAGACGTTCTGATATCAGTCATAAATTCTTGTCGCCACGGATAACGTAATCTTTCCTTTTTACTGGGGATCTCTTAATAATTATCTCGGTTTATAAGCAGTACAATAGGTTATAAATTTTTTTCAAGATACAGCATTGAAAGGTATTTCGATAAGCTTTAAAATGACGGCAAAACGATCACAATATTCCAAAAATTGACTGAGACATCACAGAAAGAGTCAGATAAACACCATTTGCCTATGTTAATCAAATGGAAAAACGACTTGCGTTCTGCGTGACCTTTAGATGTTAACCAATCTAGCTGAAAATTTGAGAGACTTCTTTTTTAAGGCTTATTTTATGATAGAACCGGTTGAACCAAAAAAAAAAAAATAAAAGCAAAATTCGAAGCAGCCTAATATATATATTTCGTTTTGATATACTATTAAATATATTTTTTTTTTTTCCCTCCCTGTGGATTACATGACCTTGACGTCGGTGGGCGGGCTTGAGTATCTCGGTGATCGAATGGGCTATACCGGGGAAGGGCACCTATTAGGTTCGGAGCTTCTTCATGAAGGTTTCCTATTCCGGGAAGGCCGGAGAAATCAGACGAACGAGTAATCCTAGCGTAGGGAGAGTGGCGCTCGAGTTGTCTCGCAATAGCCTGGTCAAGCTAAAGTGTGGAACACCAAGGCTGGTGTCTGATTCTCGGAACACTGGAAGCTGAGGTGGAACAGCTAAACAAGCTGAGTATGAAACTTTTCTACGTGCTGAGCCGGGAATCTTTTCAGGTGCTGGGCAGAAAGACCGGGGAGGGCCCTAAGACTACGACGACAGAAGAGGAGAAGGCGACCTAATGGTAGTAAGTGGCCCTTTCGTTTAAATCAATCTGCACCGTAGCTCACAGGGTACGGCGTTGCTTAAGCATAAGATAGTTACCAAGCATACCAAATTCGCACTAATTCAAGAACCTTGGGCATTCAAGGGTAGCATCCGGGGACTTAGTTTAGCTAGGGGCGACTATTTTATGATATTACGGTTTCTAGGTCAAGGGCATGCGTTCTAGTTAGGGACGTGAATGCCTCCCTCTTAAGGGAACATTGTGGAAGGGATCTATCAGCAGTAAAAATTGCGACTGGATCAGGATAAGATGTAACAGGTGCGTCTGGCTACATGCCTTACGATTCATCTGACCCACCTTCATCTAACGAAGTTGTAGCCTTCGTAGAGGACTGCAAAAATAGACAGTGGAATCTGGTACTGGCTGGGGATGTCAATGCGCACCATGTCGCATGGGGCCTCGACGACATCAACAATCGGGGCAGAGCTCTACTGAACTTCATATTTGCCGCGAACCTGGGGGTCATCAATCAAGTAAGGGAACCCACTTTCTCAACTAGTGTAAGGAAATCGGTGATAGACCTCACGATGGCCACACCGGATGTGGCAGGTAGAATTAAGAACTGGAAGGTATCCAATGACCTGACGTTGTCAGACCACCGATACATTCAGTTTGAATAGTTTGCGGTGACCGTGGCTGAGGGCACGCAAACCTTTTGTAATCCACGCAAAGCAGACTGGCATGCGTATGAAACTCAGCTGGAGAAAAGAATTGAGTTTTTCCCGGCGAAGTTTCACACTCCGATTGAAATCGAAGGCGCGGCGACATTTTTGCGGAACGCAATGGTCGAGGCGTATGAAAACAACTGTCCTCTAAGCGTTGTTAGGGATAAGAGTGAATGTTGGAGTAGTGAGCTACAGAAACTAAGATCCGGTGTAATTTAAGCAGGCGTAAGGATGGCCAAGAGGGACTCCTGGAAGAGGTTCTGTCGAGAAACCTCTAGTGTGCCAGACGCGACTAAGCTTATGAAAATTATTGCCAAGGAAGGTAGTGCAGCAGGTGGATAACTCAAACTCCCGGGGGGGGGGNGGGGGGGGGGGTTATGCCTCGGACCGGAGGGAAGAGATTGGGGTCCTGCTGGACAAACACTTTTCTGGGTATGTAGGAACCACTCTGATGGATACCTAGAGCGAACCGAGGGTGTTGGCACGCCGAGACTGGGCTATTGCGTCTAGAGTAGTAAATCCCGATAAAGTAAAACGGGCGGTAAATAAGTTCGAACCCTATTAGAGTCCGGGAACCGATGGTGTATTACCGGTTATGCTCCAAAAAGGTGTAAATCATGCACTTGTTCCACTAAGTAAGACCTTTAGGGCGTGTATTGTACCGAGGCAATGCTGCAGAACTAAGGTAGTTTTTATTCTTAAGCCTGGCAGGGCTGATGAGGACCAACGAGAAGCTTATAGACCGATTAGTCTCACTTTTCACATGCTCAAGGCACTGGAGCGACTTGTGAACAGGTATGTAAGAGATGCGATTCGGGTTAGCGGTCCACTGTATGGGCTGCATTTCGCCTACCAGCCAGGAAAGTCTGTAGATGCGGCACTCCATAAGCTTGTTAGCAAGTTGGAGGGCGCTAAAGACAGACGGGAACTGGAGGTGGGTATTTTCATGGACATAGAGGGGGCTTTTAACAAGACTCAACTTGAGGCCATAGATAGGGCAGCAGAAAGATTTGGGATTGATTCAACTTTGAGAAGGTTGATCAGGAGCATGTTTTCTGACCGACGGATTTGTGTGGAAAGAGAAGGGGAGACGCTAGGGGCCATCGTCAACCAAGAATGCCTGCAGGGGGGAGTGCTATCCTCGCTGTTATAATGTCTGGTAGTGAATGACCTCTTAGTAGCTCTGAACCACCATGGTTTTCATGCGCAGGGATATGCAGATGATAGAGCTATCGTCATACAGGCAGGGGATGCGAATACCGCCTGTAGCAGATCTCGAACTGCACTAGGTATAGTGAAAAGGTGGTGTGAAGGCACAGGACTACAAGTCAATCCAGACAAGACGGAACTACCAGTTAGTCTTCACGGGTAAAAGAAAGCTAGAAGGGCGAAAAAATCCAAAATTTTATGGCAAGGAGATTGTACTCTCAAACTCGGTCAAGAGTGTTATACTAGATAAGAAACTCAATTGGGAATTAAAAGCAGTTGAGACAGGGCCGATACGCTCAGAAGAATCTGCGGTAGAAACTGGGGTATTACCCAGGCATCATGGCCTGGATGTACCAAGCGGTAGTCATACCTGCGGTGGTGCATGGGGCTATTGTTTGGTGGAAGAGAACTGGGCAGGTAGGCACCAGGGGTCCTCTATAACAGGTCAGAGGCTCAGCGATAAGAAGCATTACAGGGGACAGTAAGTCGACCCCTATTTGTGCTCTCGGAGCACTATTAGATATGCCCCCGCTAGATCTAATAGTGAGGATAGCAGCACTGAGGGTCATGAGCAGACTAATGAGAAATAGGCAGTGGGCGGGACGCGTAGGTGATACTGGACATTGAATTTTACTGCTTGACAGTAATTCTGCGGTATTAGCTAGGCAGGAGTTTCTGGAAGAAAGATACTGCTTTGAAAACAAATACAGGGTAAATTATCCGGAATGGGAGGAGTGGATAAATGAACCGGGTCCGACCTCGGGATGTGATCTCATCTGATTCACAGATGGATCCAAGACCAAGGAAGGCACTGGGGCAGGAATCCAGCTCCAAGGATCGACCAAGGGTACTTATTTTACTCTGGGCGAAATCTGTATGATTTTTCAAGCGAAGGTAGTTTGTGCGGAGATAAACTTGAAACGTGGCTATAGGAACAAGAGGATGATTGACGCATCAGCAGACAAATCAGCCTTGTTGAAGGAATGTCGGGAAAATTGGATTTACTGCCATCGCGTTTTTGCCTTATTTCAAATGGCAAAATATTTGTTACAAACAGTTGATTGTTTGAATAATTAAATAATTTAAAAAAAAAAAATATATTCATTTTATTGTAGATACTACTATGAAGAATTAATTGTCTTTTTTTTTTTCCTAAACCTAAAAAATGTCACAAGCGAGGATCGAACTGGGGTCTACCGATCGAAAGGCAGATAAGCTAACCATTGCGCCACGGGGCTGTACGTAAGATCTTGAATTCATTTCTGGTTGATGAGGACTCTGAGAATGCAACGATTGAAATATTATTTTTTTATTCATAGAGATATTTGATAACTTATAAATAGTTAAGTTATTTTAGTTACTTTCTTATAATTTACTTAAAAAAAAAAAATAATATACATAACAGAGCAGACATAAAAATAATTTTCAAGTGTGAAATATAACTAATTAACTAAAATCACTTAACTATTTTATAAGTTATCAAATATCTCTATGAATAGAAGAATAATATTTCAATCATTGCATTCTCAGAGTCCTCATCAACCAGAAATAAATTCAAGATCTCACGTACAGCCCCGTGGCGCAATGGTTAACTTATCTGCCTTTCAATCGGTAGACCCCAGTTCAATCTTCGCTAGTGACATTTTTTAGGTTAAGGAAAAAGAAAAAGACTATTAGTTCTTCCTAGTAGTATCTACAATAAAATGAATATATTTTATTTTTATTTCAATTATTTAATTATTTAAACAATCAATTGTTTGTAACGAATATTTTGCCATTTGAAATAAGGCAAAAATTTTTCATAAAAATTGTATATTTCTTTTTATAAAATAAATATAAGAATAATATAAAAGTTATATACAACAATTATATATGATTTACATATGTAGTATATATAAGCATTTATACAATACACCTTATGCAAATTATATAAAACTTTTATACCATTTTTGGCCCACTTTTATATAAAATTTATATATAAGAATTTTATAAAGTGATTATATATCATTTTTATAAAAATTTCACATATTTTTTTCGTGTGGGTAATGAGACGGCCGATGAACTGGCTCGTGGAGGTTCAGCAATGAGACTCAGTGGTTGCGGATTGCTTTGTTAAGACAGAAATTCGCGCCTATCAACGCAGGGTACATAGAAAACTATGGAGAGAGGAGCCCAAGGCAAGGCAAACTCACGATTTTCTAGGTGAACCTGAGCGGTAGGCAGCTAGGCAGCTACTAAATATGACTAGGTGTCAGCTGAGGCTAGTAGTAGGACTGGTAACGGGATACTGTAGAATCAGGGCACATCCCAAAAGGATAGGACTAGTACGGGATGACACTTGTCGCAAGTGCGACGGAGGGCTGGAAGAAATCGCGAGTCACGTGCTATGCTATTGCATTGGACTGGTGGAGCTTGGATTTCAATGCTTTGGGAAGCACTTTTGCGAACCCGAAGACATCATGAAGCTATAAATGAGCGTGATCGCGGCGTTCGCTGTAAGATCGGGTGTAATAGTAGCTTAAGGGAAATGAGGGGACGGCAAAATAGACAAAACAAAGCGAACTGAAGCATTGAAAGATCATGTTGGTTTTGTTAATACGTTATATCACTTGAAGCAATTGATGAATAATCGAAGATAGGCAGATTAAAAGAGCCAACCATTTTTCTTCAAAGATCCTCAGATATTAAGTCACCATTACTGAATAATCTTCTAAGAGTACTATATACTTGTGAATAAATGAATGATACATGATCATTCCAATGCAAGGACTTATCAATTATGACACCAAGATATTTGATTTTTGAGCTAAATGTTATTTTTACATTTTTTAAAACAACGTTGATATGATTCGAATTTATCTTTTTGACCATTGATGGTTTACCAACTATTAAACCTTGTGTTTTGTTTAAATTTGATTGGAAGTATTTTACATACAACGTCCATTTGTGAGCTAATGACGAGTCTTCATTTAATTTTTTAATTGTTGCAAATAGTTCTTATTTTGTTGATAAGATAATTATTACAAGATCATCAGCATAAATCGAAAGATGACAGTGCTTAATTGCTGATGCAATATCATTTACACAAATAGAATATAGTAGTGGACCCAAAAGACTACCCTGAGGGACTCCTTTTTTAGTTGTTAATTGTGATGATTGTTGACCATTAAGTGTAACAAATTGTTGCCTATTGTGTAAATATGACTTGTACCAGTTGACGATGTCAGAGTTATAACGATAATTAATCATCACAACGAATTATATGTTTAACACAATCAAATGCTTTTAAAAAATCAAAGAAAATTGCAATACCTTGTCTAACATGATCCAGAAAATAAGTAACTGCTTTTATTGTTCCATGGTTTTATTTAAAACCACATTGAAATTTGTCAAGAATATTTTGTTCGTTTCAGCTTTCAGTTAGTTGAAGGTGTAAACATTTTTCGAGTACTTTAGAAAGTAATGGTGAAATTGCAATTGGTCTTATTTCCTTGTTTTGTGTTGGATTTTTTGCTTTTGCTAAAGGACGAATTTCTGTGATTTTCCATTGTGATGGAAATGGTAAAGATCTTAAAAAAAAGTTATAAATGTTTATAATATATAGAATTGAATATTTGCCAAATGCACGTATGTGGTTCATTGTAATGTCATCAGAGCCAACAGCATTTGCCTTTAGATTGTTCAAGATATTTTCGATTGAAGATTCACTAATGTGTTTAAATAAGATGACCAACGTTGCTGTTGTAAATTAACACTTGATAAACTTGGTGATACAGAATTATCTGGAATCGAATTTGTTGAGATATCAGAGTTGATAAAGTAATCGTTTAAACTTGAAGCGGAGAAAGAAGACGGAATGCTGTATTGAAATTCTGTTTTTGATTTTTTCGTTAGTTCAAGATTATACATTTGTCTCTAGAAACTCCTTGAATTTTTGTTGTTACTGAAACAATTATCTATTAGTTTCTGTTATTCGTAATGTCTTGTGTGATTCGTTTACGTAAATTTTGAAAGTTAATGAGATCGTTCAGGCTATTTGTTAATTTGTAACGTTTATAAATTCTATTTTTTAATTTATTTAAATTACAAATGACTTTAGTAACAGCTGGTGTTTTTTTATTATTTGTTTTCAATAATTTTTCTGGTAAATTTTGATTAACAGTTGCTTCAACTCTCCATGAGAATGAGGACATTAGGAAGTCAATGTTTTTACAATATATGAATAATTTTCAATCAAAGATATTAAACGAATTTATCATTGATAAACTGTCAACTGTACTCCAGTCACTTACTTTGATATAACTTATATTATCGTTGACTTTCATTTGACAATTGATAGTTGAATAATTAATATAAATTAAATCATGATTTGCGATAAAAGGAACAGATGATTGACCTTTGTCCATGACATTATCTAGATTGTTAATTGGACAAACATCTAGCCAAGATGTTTGAAGTTGCTGTGTGATGTGTTGATTGAAAGTTAATATTGTGTAAAGCAAGTGAAGAATAAGTATTTTGATGTTGTACTTATGGATAGTAAGTAGTGTCTGATTTCTTCTATATGAGCTCCTAATGACTGAGCATTGAAGTGACAAATTTTTAATGAGGAAGTATTTGAATTGTTAACAGTCGAGTTAATCGGGTGTCATCGACGATAAGTATGTGCTAGTGATGATAAATTATTATGGTGACGATTTGTTTGACGATGGTATCGATCATTTGTGAGTTGAGAGTATTTATAATTGGCTGTGGAGATGGTAGTAAGTCTATCTTTCAATGCAATTGGAGATTTACCATCATTCAAACGTACGAAGACCTTATTGAACGAGATCCATACGTTCTTTGATTTGACATATGGCAATTGTGTAAGAATATCTTTTCTCAATTCTACTAAATGAGGTGGTGATCGTCTGTGAACGGAGATGATACTTGGAGTATTATTTGATGATGGCACTTGTAAATTAGAAAAAAAAATTGCTGAAGTATGAACACTTTGTAATGATGATGTTCTGTCAATAGGTGGTTTTAAAGTACTGGGTTTAAAAATTCTTCTTGCTAGTGATACTAGATGAATCCTAACATCAGAAAATGATTGAGTAAAGTCACCATTATCTTGTTGAAATGCTAAGTTAAATTGGTACATCTTTTGAAATTTCATTGTGAAAAATCAAGTACAAGTAGTTCTCATTATCTTTGTACATTTCAGCTAATGTTTCAGCTAGATAACACTTTTTAAATGTTAAAGTAGTTGATGATGATTCACTTATTTGCACAAAAAAATACTCTCAGTACTCCTCTCACTGTTCTTCCCAACTAGCAAACGAGTTGTTGATAAAGACAATAATTTGGGTATTTTTTTTTTACTCATTGCGGCTTGCATAAAACTCTTCATAAACTGATAAGCGCAATATGCTGTTAGAAAACCAGTTATTTGTTTCACGTAACAAGTATAACAAACTCGATAGCGATTCTTCAGTTTCATAATTAGCACACTTATCAAGAGAATGACATGTACATTTAACAAGCACCTTGTTACCTCTTTTTTTAATGAAGTAAAAAGACTGTGATTCACACCACACAAATTAGCAGCTTCATCAGTACCAATGCCAATCAGGCTTTCTAATTTTAGTCCAACATCTTTCGAAAAAATTTTGAACACAGTATGTAATTCAATAGCTGTGGTAACAGTCACCAAACTAAAACCAAGAAAATTGGTGATGATTTTTTTTTTTGCTTTAGATTGAAATACCTGATATAATAAGCCATGAACTTATTGGTAGATACGTCTGTCGATTAATCTAGTAGTATTGAATAAGATTGATCACCAACATTATCAATCAATTCTTGTAACAAAGGTGGTCCAATTATAGTAAAGGTGGAACTACCTTTACTGTACTAATTGAATATTTCAGTTATATGATCAAGACTGCAGCATTTATCACAAGTTTGATATCTTTAATTTTACTTCCATTTGAACCAATTAGTATACCTATAAAAAAAAAATAAAAAAAAACAGTACAAATTAATGTCAAAAATAAATTCATAAAAAAATAGATAAATTTTATCAAAGTATACTGTACCACACTTAGCTAAAATTAATTTAATTTTTATGACTCTTTATAAAGCTGCTTGCTTGTGAACATTTGTTTCATTGTGTCTTTTAATGGAGTTTTGGACATCTCAGAGCTACGTTGCACCAGGTGCAATATGCCTGCTGTTTTTGAATATCAATTCTGTGTTTTGGATGACATTCATTGAGCCATCCTAAGATTTATAAATGACAATAAATATATAAAAAAACATGATGCTGATAAAAATAATAATAATGGAACAATAATTCAAGTGTAAACTTACTTACCTTTAAATTCTGATAATTTCTCCCGGTCTTTTTAATAAGCTCTGTCAGCATCAACTTTTATTTTTTTTGTCATTTGAAAATCTAGAAATATATATAAATGTATACATATATGATGAAGACATAAATGGCCCCTAATAATTATGTTGTAATTTTCGAATATTTTATCATTATATTTTATGCTACCAACACCATGATAATTATTCAAGTCTTGTGGAGGCTTCAAATCATCAGAGCTATTGAAGTAAATAACATCATTGGAGCGTTTTTTGTATGCAACCCAATGCGTATTAGCGCCATCTTTATCATTCGGATTCACAATTGCTGATTTATTTTTTCTTTTTCATCATTCTTTTTAATTAACTCTTTTTTTCTCTTTACCAAATTTAGTTTTTAAATTCATCGCCCTTGTCACACTCCAAGCTACAGCTTTTTCACCGAGTGATAAATACACGTTGCCAGGTTTTATCAGCAAATATTTTGACGGCTCCAAGTCGTTCTTCAGAGTTATCAGGATTTTTTGAATAGCTTAGATCATGCTCACGACAATTTTTATTCAATGGATTAATACTACGATCACAACAAGCTAATCTTTTATCAAGCTTTGTTCCAGGACCACAATCATTATACTGTGGAACGTGTAGTTTAAATAGCAAGCTAATGATGATTGTATTCAAAAGACCTCTTTTTTTTTAGCTCCTTTTTATTGATCGTACGTTGATGCTCGATCATCGTGACTGAAGAACTAACTTCAATTCAATAGAATCTCAGGTATTTATAAGTTTACGTGTTAGTACAAATTGAGTAAGCAGCTTGATCAGTTGTAAAAAACATGGAATTTTAAAAACAATTATTGAAGTTGCCAGTATTCAGTTTCGATAAAATCGTGCAAAAAACTAGTTCGAAATAACATGGGAAAAAAGACATAAAAGTTTATTACCAAATAGTGTAAGAGGTGTGTTTTGTGATCGATCAAAACGAACGCTTTCTTTGCTACGATATTTAATCCGAATGGATTGAGATTTGAGAATGTCTATGTATATTCTAAATCACTCAATCAACAAAAGTTTTTGGAAAAAATTCTCAACAATGTTGACGAAATTAGTTATTTTTCATTTAATGATCATAAAAGAGTTATTCAACCTGAAGAGGCTGAACCAAATTCACTCATGATGTTTGACGATATATCTACATAAAAACAAGATAATATATGTTCGACCATTTTTACGCATGGGCAGATGGCAAGCAGTTGATAGTTTCCATTTATCGCAGACCTTTGCCCACATACCCAAACACTTAGTACGTGATAATGCCAATATTTTTGTACTCCTTCGTAAAGACCTTTTAATTCGTATATCGAATTAATAATGTTCGATACAGGAAAGGATTTAATTGTTCCTTAAACATTGCAAATGATTCTGCTGAAAATAAAGTTTCTTCCTCTGCTGCTGCTGCCACTAAAACTTCTGCCGATGTTACCTTAAAATGTCAGATAATTTACGATAAACTCAAGTTCACAAGATATATGGTGTAAATATCAAGTTCATAGCCAGTAGGGTTGTGTACTGTGAACTGACAACGACACTAATATCTAACTAAGCATACAAAGTTAGATGCTGAATAATCATTATTGCATCAAACTAAAAAAGAAAGTGATTCAATGAGACGTTAACATAAACTAATTTAATTTGGTACAGTTGAAAATAAAGAATAACAAGTGAATATTAGAACTAAAAAAAAAATGCTACCTGATGTATCAAAAAGAAAATCAGCGACAAGATCCAATAAAAAACGAGCAGTTAAAAAAAAAGATAAGGTCAAAGACAATGAATACGCGACAAAAAAAAAAGGATACGGCTTATTATTGATCCATTAACTTTTCACAATATAAGTGATGATGCCCAGGTAGAATTTAGTGTCGATTTTCGACACAAAGTGTCCATTCGACGTCAAAATTTGAGCTCGAAACGACATCGAAAGGTGACGTTTTTCGACGTCGAACCGATGTCGATCCGACTGTGGCACGTCATACGGTGATAATATTAACATATTTATGATAGGGCTCAGTAGATGACGGAGTGAGAGATTTTCATCAGATTTATTTACGTATCATTAATTTGAGCAGGGATGGGCTACTGTGAGTTTTTGAGTTGTTTACAATTATCTATAAATAAAACGTTTAAAACAGGATAAAACAGATAAAACCCACGTGATCTCTCAGTAGCAAAATAAATTACATATATTCTATTTTTTAATAAATAATAATGTCCAAAAAAAAAGAAAAAACATTAATACCTTGGTTACATCTTTTTCTTAGCTACATCTTTTTCTTGGACATTTTTATTTTTTAGAAATAAATTACATGTATTCCATTTGTTAAATAAATAAATGACTAAGGACAAGCAGTAGCTAAGGGAAAGATGTAGCAAAAAAAAAATTTTATGGTAAAAATTTGATTAAGAATAAAATGTCCAAGAAAAAGCAGTAGCTAAGGAAAAGATATAGCTAAGGAAGAGATGTAGCTAAGGAATTAATAGGGCCAAAAAAATTATGTTTTAAGCAACATTAATTCCTTAGCTACATCTTTTCTTTAGCTACTGCTTGTCTTTGGACATTTTCATTTTTTTTATAGATAAAAAACGTGTAATTTTATTTTCAAAAATTAAAATGTCCAAGGAACAGCAGGAGCTAAGGAAAAGATGTTGCTAAGGAATTGATGTAGTCACGAAAATTATGTGGTAAGCAACATTAATTCCTTAGCTACTGCTTTTTCTTGGACATTTTCATTTAATTAAAAATAAGTGACATGTATTTTATTTCATATAATAAATGAAAATGTCCAAAGACAAGGAGTAGCTAAGGAATTAATGTAGTTAACCAAATAAATTATATGGTAAGCAACATTAACTCCGTGGACACATCTTTTTCTTAGCTACCCTGGTGAAAATATTGCTCCGGCATTACTTCGTTTTCGGCCCATTTCCGGAGAAATTACTCCGGCATGAGGTTGATGGCGGAGAAATTATTCCAGCATGAGATTGATGGCTGAGAAATTATTCAAGTATAAAAGGAGTGTCAGATTAATTTTTCCGACATTAATCTCATGCCGGAGTAATTTCTCCGGAGATGGGCCAAAAACGAAGTAATGCCGAAGAAAGCCAGAGTAATGGCAGAGAAATATATCTACCAGGGTACATTTTCTCCCTTGAACATTTTCATTTTTTAAAAATCTATTACATGTATTTTATTTTTTAAACAAATGAAAATTTCCAAGGATAAGCAGTAGCTCAGTAATTAATGTAGCCCAATAAATTATGTGGTAAGCAAATTTTAACATTTTAAACATAGTTTTAAACATAGTTTAAAACATTATGTTTTATACGTGCCCATCTCTGATTTGAGTAATTTATTTTTTTCATTGGTTATACTCAATTATTTGTTTTATGATGCTGAAAAAATTGATTCAATTATACAATTATTGATTGATAAATAATTAATGGATAAATTAAAATATTTTTTAAAAAACCAATAATTGATAATAAATTGACACATTTATTTATTGAGTGAATAATAAATTTATTTATTCAATAATTACTTAATATTTATATGAATACTTTTTGATAATAAATCAAGCAACCATTTTAAAAATTATGCATTATCTGACTCATCAGAACTGTTTTCCCTTTTATCTGCAGTATTGGAGTTATCACTACCAAAATCTTTTTTTTGACCCCATTCGGATAATCTGGTAATAACGTTGCCAAAAACTCCAAAAGCACTTGATTCTGACAGTTCATAATGATCTTTCAACACCCCTAAGAAAATAAAAAAAAGAATAACAATTAGCATGGTACTTATCGTACGATTGACAATTTTTTACAGCTTTTTTTTTATACTTATAACACATTCAACAAATTTAGAATGAGTATCCTTTAAAATTTTTTTTTACTAATAATTTTTTTTTTTACTAGTTGGCAATTTTTGTAAGACAAAGTTTGCAGCTACTCTGTGGGTCAAGAATTCTTTTGCAATAACTCTTGCACCTTTTTTTGCATCCTTTTCCATAGCTACAAGGTCACGCATACAAGTTTTGTAAAATAAAATGAAATAAAATATAATAATATATAAAAAAATATACAATATACAGAAAAAAAAACAAAACATAAATATCTAAAAATAACCAGAGAAATTTTTTATAATTCTTACAATATCTGCATAAAAGTTGAAATCATTTCTTATTTTTTTTTCCAATGAATTCAACCCATCACCGGTCAAAATAGGAAGTTCTAATTTGTAATTTGTTGTTGAATACTCAATATCGATTTTTGAATGCTTATTTTTCATGATTTTTTCCAGTGATGTGAGTTTTTTTTTAATTTTTAAAACTCCGTCTTTGACATGAAGAACATCATTTCTTAAAACTTCTATTGTCGTCATCAATTTTTCAATCACTGTAAGAATAGTTGTTAATTAATTACTTTTATTTGAAATATGTATGGAATATAAAAAGTTAAATTAAAAAATAACACTGATAATGATGATGATGATAATGATGAGTATAAAGATGACAGTGTTATTGATGAATTAATGAAATGAATAATTCATATGATAGATCAAATGATCAAGCATCAATTACAAAACCAAAAACACTCGTATTGTTATATTAAAATATAAATATGAACAGTGATAGTGACAGAGATATTTATTTGAAATTAATAACAATATATTCAACAATTTCTGAAATCGTCGTAAGTACATTTAATTCATTTTTTTATAATTAAATAATAATATTGTATATGAATATATGACAGTTGTTAACAACGAAAACAAAACAAACTATTTATAGATTGTAACGATAAACAAATTATAAATTTTTTTATGGACCAAAGGCCAAGATTTCCAAATGTATCATGAAAAGAACCAGTACAAGCTTATTGTAAAATAAGATCAATGCATATCTCAACAGATAAATCGTGTATGAAAGTTATATCACCAACAACATTAGTTATAACACCACCAGATACAGCAATTGATTTTCGTAATAACGAAGATATACAAACATCATTTACAATAATATTTTATGAAAATATAACAGAAAAAGAATTATTTAATGAAGCTGCATTGCCATTTGTTGATAATTCAATTGCTGGTAAAAATTCATTATTATATACATATGGTGTTACTGATAGTGGTAAAACATATACAATGACTGGTGATGCAATCGATGTTGGTGTAATTCCACGTTGTCTTGATGTATTACTTAATAGTATAACAATTTATCAAGCGAAAAAATATGTATTTTTAGTACAATGTGATGCTGATGAATTAGTTGATCGTCAAACTGAATCAAATGCTGGTATAACAACATCAATAAATCCTAAAAAAGCAAGAACAATGATTGTACATGATGGTGATACTGATAGTAATCCCGTAAGTGGTAGAAAACATGATGAATTATTAATTATTCAAGTTGATCAAGATAATTCATATGCTGTATCTCTAACATATGTTGAAATATATAATAATAGTGTATTTGATTTATTAGATAATACACCACATGAATCAAGAAGTGATGCAAAAAATTTACATTCATAATTAATAAAAGAAGATGGTAATAAGAATATGTTTGTTCATGCTGTTCCTGAAATTGAAATTAATAGTCCACAGTATGCATTTGAGGTTTATAGTTGTGGACAAAGAAAACTTATTCAATTAATACTGAATCAAGTCATTCACATTTAACATTTACAATAAGATGAGTACAAGCACTATTTGATTGTGATGATGAAAATGTTTTACACGATAAACGTATTATTAATATTAGTCAACATTTGGATCTTGGTGGTTCACAAAGAACAAATAAAACTAAAAATACTGGTCAAAGATTACGTGAAGTTGGACCAATAAATAATTCATTAATGACATCAATAACATGTTTAGAAATATTAGAAAGATGAATGAATAATATTTAATGAATCGACAATCATTACATTAAGCAAAGTTAAAAAAAGATTATGATATTGTTCTACAAAATGAATTTGATAAAATAAAACGTGATGTACAAAAAGAATTAAAATATAAAAATCAAAAAATTATAATTGAAAATAAACAACTTGATGAGAAAGTACGTCGTGCTAAAAAGTATTAACATCTGGACTAACAATATATATCATCATCAACAATGACAACAACAATTGTAAGTAATAATGTTAACGTACATAAACAAATTAAAAAATGAAATAAACAGAAACAACAACAACCAATAATGATAATGAAATAAGAAAATTACTATAGCTAATTTAAGAAGTAGTTGAAATAACAACTGGTAATCAATTGAAATATCAAATAAATAGGTTGGTGGTAAACTTCAATTATCATAAGATCCTGGTTTTACACTTGTATTATCAAGTACAGATATAAACAATCATCAACAATACCCCTTGTTTTTCATCAACAGGCATCATTGAATTATATAATAATTATTTATATATCACATAATTAATAATCAATATTAATAGCTATTTTCATATTGATCATAATGGAATACTTATGAGACAGATAATAAAAAAAAATCAATCTTTGTTTTGGTTAACAAATGGTACTATTGATGATTGTTCATATTATAATAATTCTTTAATGATAGATACAAAATAAATCAAGATATTATAATGTAAATTTATACTCACTGATCTTGATGGAATAGTATTTATTATTTAAAAAGCAAATTTTACCATAAATATTTAAAAAACGAACATTAAATGTTTATAAAATTAAAAAAAAATTATAAAAATAAAAAAAAAGTACGTATGGTTCATTAAAACTTAAAGAAAAATGAAATACAAAAATTGTTTACGAAGGAAGCTTAAATTCATTTTGTCAGAAAGTGAAGTGAACGACTTATCAATGAATATCCATGTCCTTGGTAAAATTTCAATGCACCTTGTCGAAGGCTGTCTTCCCCGGCTTACAAAACGCACAATTACATATTTTTTTAAAACTTTTTCGTCCGTTGACATTGTTTATTTAGTTTTATATTTTTATAAAAAAAAAAAAACTGCACCAACTTGATGTAAACACTCGTTGTAGTGATAAACCCGGTTTTTTTTTTATTTGATTATTTAATTTTTTCCTAATTATAATTTACGATTTCAGATTATAAAAGTGTTTAAAAATATTAACTATTACCCTATCATCAATCACTAACGGTAATAATAGCTTTTCTTTAATCTACGTATTGAGAAATAAAAAAAGTCAGGAATAAACTTGTTTTCATTTTTTACTGGTCAACACAGAGACAACTGTTCTAGAGAGAGAAAGAGAACTCAAAAAATATCCCGTTAGAGCACCACTGCTGAGCGCAGGAGTGCTTGATATATGTCAGTGTATATGATGGTGGACTACATGTATGTAATACCGAGTCAACCGAGTGCTCAACTATCTGAGATGCACCCGTTGTTTTTTGTGATGAAAGAAAAGAGAGAAAGAAAACGACTTCTTCTTGTTAGAAGTAAAAAATTTATAGTGGCCATTGTTGTTCTTGTCTTTCTAACCTCAATATGAAGGAATCATTATAATTACTCTGAATATTCATGGCATATTTGACCAAACTTTAATATTTGTAAAAAATCTATTTTATTATTCTGAAAGTGATTGTTTAATGAATAATAATATATTATTGAAAAGTAAAATAATTAAAAATAAAACATCATTAAATATGAAAAAGTTGAATCAATTTAAAAAATGAACTTGAAATGATAAATGTATCTAAAAATTATATAAGTATATATTATTGATTCAAATACAACAATCATTGTCCAAATAATAATAAAATAATTCATAATATTAATGAATGTCAATAAAGTCAATCACCATTTAATATTTCAGATGTACCAAAGGATACACTTAAAAAAATGTAACTTGAATACGTCAACATGCTGTGAATGATAATGATCAATTAACAACTGGTTTGAATTTAGATGATATTGTATATTTTCGTGATCTAGATGATGATTAAAAATCAACGATTTGTCAAAGCTTGAATCGAAGTGCACAAGTAACAATTGATGTATATGTCCATATGATAAAAATACACATGAACCAAAAAAGCTATTCAACGTTCAATTGCAATATATGTACATGTGTAGGTGGTATATAGCCAGTCGTAATTACAATCAAATGATTGTAATGACAAATTTATCTATGATGATTATTCATAATAATAATTAATTGCTGATGTTGACAAGCAGATAAGTAGAAAGCTTAAATCATCATGAGGTCCTGCTTTTATGCTTGTATTATAACTATTCTGGGGTAGCTTAGCTAATAAAGTCATTGTCAAATTATTATTATTATTATTATTATTATTATTATTATTATTATTATTATTATTATTATTATTATTATTATTATTATTATTATTATTATTATTATTATTATTATTATTATTATTATTATTATTATTATTATTATTATTATTATTATTATTATTATTATTATTATTATTATTATTATTATTATTATTATTATTATTATTATTATTATTATTATTATTATTATTATTATTATTATTATTATTATTATTATTATTATTATTATTATTATTATTATTATTATTATTATTATTATTATTATTATTATTATTATTATTATTATTATTATTATTATTATTATTATTATTATTATTATTATTATTATTATTATTATTATTATTATTATTATTATTATTATTATTATTATTATTATTATTATTATTATTATTATTATTATTATTATTATTATTATTATTATTATTATTATTATTATTATTATTATTATTATTATTATTATTATTATTATTATTATTATTATTATTATTATTATTATTATTATTATTATTATTATTATTATTATTATTATTATTATTATTATTATTATTATTATTATTATTATTATTATTATTATTATTATTATTATTATTATTATTATTATTATTATTATTATTATTATTATTATTATTATTATTATTATTATTATTATTATTATTATTATTATTATTATTATTATTATTATTATTATTATTATTATTATTATTATTATTATTATTATTATTATTATTATTATTATTATTATTATTATTATTATTATTATTATTATTATTATTATTATTATTATTATTATTATTATTATTATTATTATTATTATTATTATTATTATTATTATTATTATTATTATTATTATTATTATTATTATTATTATTATTATTATTATTATTATTATTATTATTATTATTATTATTATTATTATTATTATTATTATTATTATTATTATTATTATTATTATTATTATTATTATTATTATTATTATTATTATTATTATTATTATTATTATTATTATTATTATTATTATTATTATTATTATTATTATTATTATTATTATTATTATTATTATTATTATTATTATTATTATTATTATTATTATTATTATTATTATTATTATTATTATTATTATTATTATTATTATTATTATTATTATTATTATTATTATTATTATTATTATTATTATTATTATTATTATTATTATTATTATTATTATTATTATTATTATTATTATTATTATTATTATTATTATTATTATTATTATTATTATTATTATTATTATTATTATTATTATTATTATTATTATTATTATTATTATTATTATTATTATTATTATTATTATTATTATTATTATTATTATTATTATTATTATTATTATTATTATTATTATTATTATTATTATTATTATTATTATTATTATTATTATTATTATTATTATTATTATTATTATTATTATTATTATTATTATTATTATTATTATTATTATTATTATTATTATTATTATTATTATTATTATTATTATTATTATTATTATTATTATTATTATTATTATTATTATTATTATTATTATTATTATTATTATTATTATTATTATTATTATTATTATTATTATTATTATTATTATTATTATTATTATTATTATTATTATTATTATTATTATTATTATTATTATTATTATTATTATTATTATTATTATTATTATTATTATTATTATTATTATTATTATTATTATTATTATTATTATTATTATTATTATTATTATTATTATNTTAATTTTTTTTTTTTTTTATTTTATATATAAGCGTCATTATGCCAACGATATGGCACTGCGGTTAAGGCTCGGGCTTTGTGACAGAGAGGTCACGGGTTCGATCCTGAACACCGAAGCCGTGTATCGAGTGGTAGGCGCAAGCCGACTGTACTGCCCAGGTTTTTCATGGTTTTCCTGGGCTATAATAGAAATCAGGTCCAGTTTGAACGCATTACAAAAGTCGACATCCATGACTGTCGCAAAAATGAGTTGTAAGGAGTTGATGGTTGGAAATACAGAAAGACAAATATAGAAATGTAAGACTGTGAGGCACCGTGTTAAAAACTTCTTCATAAAAGAAGTATTACACGTTAAATCAACTCATTTTATATAAGCGTCATTATCATTATTAAATTCTAGTTATAATTTTAAATCTATGGGCTTTATTAGATTCAGTTTTATTATTTTACCGGACAGCCCAATTAAAGATATTGGAACCGGTTGCACCAATTCGATACTACATATCGTTGAGTAAAAAAAAAACCGAAGGACCGGAAAATTGAAGAAAAATATCGTAGAGATTACAGATGAAGCGTCGTCGAATAAAATATTGCCGGAATTGATCAGTCAATATTTAAAATTGGGCCCTGTGGAAAAATGGCAATATTAAATCTAATAAGGCCCAAAAACTAAAAATAAATATGATGATTTTTTTTGGAGGAAAAAAAAAACATAAATTTGATTTAACATCGTCCCATTCAGTTCGGTAGTCAAAAAATATCTTGCAAAAACAAATTCTGACACTACATTTTGTTGAATAAAAAAATAATAAAGTTCCGAAAAATTTGAAAAAATATCGTAAAGTCTACAGATGAAGCGTTGTTGATTGGGACATTGCAGGAATTGATCGGTTAATATTTATAATCGGGCCTGTAAGAAAATGGAAGCATTAAATCTAATAAGGCCCAAAAATCAAAAATAAATATGATGATTGCTTTTGGGGAAAAAAATTGAACATAATGGGCATCGTAAAAGCCAACTTTCATTTTTAACGCGAAATAACAAAAAGTCACACGAAAAGTGAAAACATAAGTGTCCTCCGGAACACTAAAAATATTAATAAACGTTATTCTAAGTCCGGCCACCATACATAGAAGTGCAGCTTTAAATTCTATTTTAAGTTTCGTTTTGGTGACGTAGCTTTGCCACATCACGAACTGATGATTATTATCTTGTATCAGTATTAAGAATATTCCGTTCATAATTTAAATATGTAATAGAATAATCTTGATGCATTCAAATATTAAAAATTTCTGTTATTTATTTCGAATTACAAAAATTGGTAAATTTAGGTGGGCGGTAACGCGATATTTTTTCAAACGACGAAAATACAACGACATTTGTACAATGTCAAAATTACAAACGACAACATTACAAAAACAAAAATATATTACGACAAAATTACAAAAACAAAAATATATTACGATTAAATTTCAAAAACTAAAATATATTACGACAAAATTACTTTAATTTTAATAATAATTTTTTTTTCTTTAATTATGCGTTTTGTGGTATATCGAATACTAATTTATCGATATCATAAAGTTCTTCTATCGGTAGAAGATGGTACCGTTCTGATGTATACTATAATAGTCTTGACTGAGTAATCTATTTGGAAAAAATATATTCTGTAGTATGTCACACGTAGTTCATTTTATCAAGAAAAAAAAATATTTATTTTCGTTTTGTTTTTACAATGCCAATAAATTTATTGCGTAGCCAAAAAGGCAATTACCAAATAATTAATGCTGGATACGTATACAATAAAAGTTCTGTGTCAAAAACAAGTGGAGTGGTTTCATGGCGATGTGTTAGTCTCTCAAAATATCATTGTCATTGTGTTGCTAATACTACAAGTGCAACACGTCATGGTAATTATATTTAGCAAATGCAATCATCATAAATTCTGTAGATAATATCATTCTTTATTTTATTTTATTCAGGTGACATTATAAGTATCGATAACATACATGAGCATGCTTTTGATTAATTGAAAATTGAGGTTAAGAAAGTCAAGAATATCATCAAAAAAAGAGCTCGTCGTTCACACGAGAATACAATGAACATTGTTGCTGAAGCTGTTAGAGTTGTTAAATCTCCTACAACGAAGGTGTTAACGAAAGTACGACGTATCCGAAGAAATGTGGACATTTCAGCTTGGAAATTTATTTTTTAATAAGATTTTGTTCCCGGCTTTTACTGGGTCTTACATTTTTTTTATTATTTGATGAAAAAAATCGAGAGTAGGCGCATTGGGAAGAGAGGCATCGATATATACAATGAAACTATTTTTAGTTTTTTTTTTAAACAAATAATTAAAAAGATATTAAATAAATTGAAAATGATGACGTCACGGACCACCGACCTAAAATACTTATACCCGGTAAGCTCACTTGCGTTTTTTAAAAATTCAGGTGAGACTCTACCGAGTCTCTTGATAGTTATTACGAAGAATATCAAGGAAATATTGTTATGAAGAGTTCACAGATGTATATGTCGAGCTTTTGTAACTTGTAAAAATATTCAATAAAACAAATAATGATGTGAATGAGCTGCAGGGGGGTAAGACCTCAGGAAATTCAGATGACAAGAATCATTATTATACTTTGAGTGAATCACTTGGTAACAATGTTCAAATTGACATTGAAAAAAATGATGTAAAAAAGTGATATTGCAGGTCATGACATTGAAAATAATCAAATAAATATTGTCAAAGATTTTGAAGATAAAAGTAAAATAAGGACTGTTGATAATAAATTTAAGAAAAGTAAATTGAAAATTTGTAAAAATAATTATCATGGAGAAGAAATGGATACTGTCGAGTACAATACTGATAATAATTTCAACAATGCGAATAATAATAATATTGTAAAATTTTCAAAATTGATAATCACAATTGGTAATAATAAATATTATGCTTTGTTGGAAAAAGCCATTTCAATAAATATAGTATCTGAGTATATATATGAACGATTGTCTCATAACGTTGTGAAAAATGAAAACAAACGAAATGTTATCCCTGACTTTCGTCATAGTATAGTATGGGCGTCCGAATGGTGTTGAGAAAATCGAATTAGTTTCAATTACTCTACTCATTATATTCATATAAAGAAATACGATATTTTTTAAAGTTTTGGTTGTGTTACTTTACAAAAAAGGAAAAATTCAATAATGAAAAAAAAGAAAACGCGCTTAGTAAGCAAAATGAATTTAATCTTAAAATTGCTGATATAAACGAATCAAATTAGTTGTTGAATGTAAACAATGAAATAAATATAAAACAAAAATAAATAATCAATCAATGTGAACTCAAATATTGAAGATGTGAATTATCCTACATACGTGGATAAAAATAAATTCAGGGATGTCAATAAAAAGTTTATCAAATAAACATGTAATTTATCAAATAAAAATGATGGTAGAAGTAGATACGAGAAGAAAAATAATTATCTTTTGAAACAATTTGATAAAAAATATAAATCAGGTAATACTGTATCGAAATTTTTTCTGAAGTAGTGGACGACAACCAATAGTTTTATTATTAGACAAAGGAAAAAAATTTTTGGATCAAAATGGATAAAAATTATGTCAAGTCAAAACTCATATTTGTGTTGCATGTAGTCCTGATATCAAAGCAGCTATCGTTGAACGAGTAAGCCGTACACTCGAAGAAAGAGTTTATCGTTATTTCACATATAAAAAAACTCATCGTGATATTAAGGTTTCACCTAAAGTTGTATAAGCTTATAATAGTAACATTAATCGTCAAAAATAACACCAGCTGCTGTCACTTTATACGATGTGAAGAAAATACGTAAAAATATAGAAAAACAATATACAGGAAGGACAAGAAGAAATAATAAATACTATGTCGGGGACTATGTTAGAATCAGTAATAAAAAGCTATCTTTTGCGAATTGTTATGCTAGTTCTTGGTCTAAAAAATTATTTGATTTATCAAAAGTTTATGTACGACAATCTTTTCTCATTTATGAAATAAAATATTTAAAAGGTGAAAAGATTTCAGGTTATTATCATGAACAAGAATATCTAAAGTAAATCAAAAGAGAAATTGAGAATATTTTAATGTCTGAATAATTCTTGACAAACGAGGAAAACGGAAAAAAAAAAATATTTTGTTAGGTGGAAAAATTATTCTAATGATTTCGATAAATATTTACCTGCAAGTAATTTGTAAGATCATGTACAACATTCTTATATTACATTTGTTGGTATTTAAAAGAATCAATATGACCCAAATAATACGACAGTTAGATTTACAATTACATCGTGTTTTCTATCTTGAAGGTAACTAAGTTGTTGGATTAAGTGAAATGAATTTTTCCAATTTTTTTTCACATATAAATAAAGGTGAAGGATCAATTAATATTGATCTTGAGAATAATAATAATTTCGAAGTTACCATTGAACCTGTTGTATATCCAAATACAGATATTGTCATTTGGTCATTTTATGAGGATAAAAATTCTATACAACATTTTAGATTGAAGTATAATACTCGCACACGTTTTGTTACTATTATAAAAAAATAGAGTGAGGGAGATTGTAGAAAACATACTGTTGCGTACCAAGCTGATAAATCAAAATTAATCTATGAAATAACAAAAAAAAAGAAGAATATGTAAATCCCAAAATTTAAAAGGAAAATGATCATACAATAATTAGAATAAATTAACTCGGTATTTCACGTTAATATTAAAAATCCTCTTATTTTGTTATTCCCTACAGGGTAACGGGTTAGGAGGGAATGTGTATTATTGTAGATGTACCTTGATGTTAGAATAATCCAAAACAATTGTTGTTGAGAGCGTGTTAATCTGGATGCTCGCCTTTTGATGTTGGTAGTCTCGAATAATCCAAACGGTAAAATAAACTCGAAGCACAGAAAACAACACCCCGGAGAAATGTCACACTCAATTATTTTTATAGGATTAGGAAGGTTAAATTTATAAAGGAAATAATTTTATCACAAGGATTATTTAATTTAAAATTTTCTTTAAATATTTTATTTATTGGAAATGAAAAAGTTCAATTGATTTGATTATTTATTTAAATATATTTGATTTTATAAAAATTTTATTTGATTTAAATTTAATGATTTGAATAGTACGAAAGTTGTCGCAAGAGTGAAGCTCTTTAAATTGATAAAATAATAATTCCCATAAAAATTATAAAATAAAAAAAGGATGATTCTAGGTGGAAACATCTTTGACCAATCGAAATCGATGGTTCTCATGCTAGTCAGCATTCAATATTTGCTGAGATATCATTCTTAATAATTGTTAAACTCAACGGATGTTAAATATCGAGTTGCTGCTATAAATGCAGCTGTGGCTCAGAAAAATAAAAGTTAAAATAAAAATAATCTTGAAAAAGTAAATAATATTTAAATAAAATGTCAATGATGCTAAAAGTGAAATATAATTATTAAAAATAAAAAAAAAAAATTTGTAAGCTACTTGATATTGTTTATCAGCATTGACTTTAACAATTATTATTTATTTATTAATTATTTTAAATATAAAAATACTAGTACGTAACAATACAATAAAATTAACATAGAAAAAGTGCAAATATTCTTGGATAGCAGGTTATCTTTGTGTCTTTATAGAGGTTTATTACCACCAATTGGGAGTGCATTAATACCTGTTGAAAGACAGTTATTGTGAGTTGAAATAAATCATTCTCCTAATCTCATTACTCGTCAGTCTAGTTTTAAAAATTTCCTCGATATCTGTTTGACACAATCTGATAAAAAATAAAAAGAAAAGCTATGGATAAATTGGATACAGTTTTGAGTGGAGGTGGTGTTGGGTATAAAAGTAAACGACGAAAGACATTAATCAGTCGGAAACGTATAACTTCTGGAGGACAACGTTTGAAAAAAAAAAATCGGAAGGATCGTGGTATTATAAAAAGAATAAAGAAAAGTTTTATTAGAAAAGAGTTTTGATAGAAAAAAGAAAAAAATTCGAAAATTTGGTTGGAAAAAAAAAGTTGCGAGACAAAGAAAAAGAAAAAAGTCGACTGATTTTCTCGTCATAATGTCCTTTCTTCATAGTTATCCTTTTGAATGTAGTAAGTCTGAATTGGCTTCAAACTCATTACGACCCACTCTGACTACTGTCGTAGAATCTTACTGGATTTATTATAGTCCAGTAACAGCACCTTCGAATGATTCACCAATCGAATTCCATATTCCAAGTGATGGAGAAGAATATGTTGACCTAGTACATGATATGTTGAAGATAAAATGTGAAATTCCGAAAGAAAATGAGACTGCTGTTGCTGCTGATGCTGTAGGTGTGACAAATAATTTTTTACATAACATGATTATTCAATGTGATGTTTTATTCAAATGAAAGTCAGTCTCCGACTCTAATAGTTTATACTCTTATCGTGCATATGGGACTATGGTTTTTAGATACACAAGGTTCCATAGAGGCCCTGGTAGAAGCTGTTGCTGGAGCACATAGTATCGAAGTCAAAATTTTTTAGAAAAAAAAAAAAAAAAAACGTATTGCTATTTTTTTGCTGAAAAAGAATAAAAAAAAAATTTTGGACGAATCTATTTTTTGAACTTAAATAACACGTGGAATTAGCCATATATTTGAAAAAAAAATATGTTTGGAACGTTTTGGATCATTTGGACGATAGCTGGAAGTATTATCATTCTGTTGACCTCCATGGGTATATTATGCTGAAAAAAAAAATATTAATGATAGTATATTAATTATTAATATTTTTAATCATCCAAAAAATATATTAATAAAAAAAATATGTTAATTGATGATTTAAAAATAATAAAGAAATAATAATAAAATTTCCCTTTAAAATGTGATTTACATATTTTTAATAATAAAAAAAAGTTTAAATCTGGCGCTTTGGTTGGCGCTTTGATCACTTCAAAATTGCCCCAATTTGGCCTCTTAGTACCGTGTCAGTGGCGCTTTGCTCTCCTAAACATCTGGCAACTCTGAATTTATTTTAACTATCAATTTATTTTAACATTTATTGATTCTACAAATTAATTACATGAATTCTATTAGTTGAACGGATAAATGACTAAGGACAATCAGTAGCTAAGGAATTAATGTAGTCGAAAAGATCAAATGGTAAGTTACATTAATTCCTTAGCTCTATCTTGTTTTTAGCTACTGCTTGTCCTTAGTAATTTATTCATTTTACAAATGAAATTAATGAAATTTATTTCAATAAATTTGAATACCAAAGAAAAGCAGTAGCTAAGGAAAAGATAGAGCTGAGGAATTAATGAACCTAAGTATTTTTTACAACATATCGGTACTGTTCCAAAAATTACAGACAAAACTGTAATATCTACGGTTTTTTTTTGCGTGATTAAATTTATAGTACACGTCAGGTACTTTTAGATTATAGTGATTAAGGAAGGGTATACGTATATATAGAGCTACTTTCGTTGATGTCAGTCAGTCATAAACATGTTGAAAGTTTTAATCATTGATATTTGGTGTTTAGTTAGATCTAGAAATGAATACTACCCAAAAGGAATTTCTGTCTTGACATTGCACGATAAATTTATTAGTCATCGGATAATTGGTTAGGTCATTGAGTCCTTGGGATACGAAAAAAAAGCACTTCGACAAAACAATTAGTTAACAAAAAATAATCATAGAATTGACTGAGATACATCGAAAAGACCATACGAAAATCTACAATCATTTATTGAAAAAATAAAAGAACTTCAAAAAATATTTACGTTAAAGGTGAAGAGAAACGTATCTTTCAACAGCAGTTCTTGCGGGAACGTTGTATTATAAATTTAAAAATATATCATCACGATTCGCTATATTACCAGCCGATGAACATTACTGTTCATTCCACACAGTAAATCATCTCAATTATACTTGTTCTTAACGAAACTTTTGTAAATTGAAAAATTGATTGATAGTCGAGTCAGCTCAAATTAAATCCTAATATCGGCGTGAAAAGTTTAAAAAGAATCATATAAGGGTATTCGAAGATGGGTCATAGAATGGGCATATTGAACAATCGGGAAGAAACAATGAAAAAGGTTAGTTTCGCATATACTGGATAAGCTATGGGTCATAAGAAAATTGGTAATATAGTGAAACACGATTCACTATATTACCAGCCGATGAACATTACTGTTTATTCCACACAGTAAATCATCTTTATTATACTTGTACTCAACAAAATGTTTATAAATTAAAAAATTGGTTAATAGTCAATTCAGCTCAAATCGAATCCTACTATGGTCGTGAAAAGTTCAAAAAAATTCATATAAGGGTATTTAGAGACGGGACATAGAATAGGCATAATGAAAAATCGGAAAGAAACAATAAAAAAGGTAAATTTTGCATATACTGGACAAGCTATGGGTCATAAGAAAATAGTTCATGTAAAAAATATGTAAGATTTAAGGAATAAACCACAATTTCAGTTTTTCGGAAACTTTGCACTGTTATTCATAGCTTGAATTTGAAGAATTCAAAAAAAAATTCATAACTAAAATAAATATCTAAATCAAAATTGAAATAATATTAATGTTAATTTCTAATTTTTAGGTTTTTCAAATATTTTCATATCCAATAAACAATTATTGTTAAAAATTGTTATTATAAAAAATTCATAATTCTTTCAATACCCACGTAGGAGTTCTCGGGCTTGAACAACTGTGCCAGGCTTTCGCGAGGGTCGTGTATCAAGACTTGAGAGCACAGGCTTGACACAAGACTGACCCCGTTGTTTTCAACCGTTATTTTTTCCCGGCCTCATACGAGCCTTGTATTAAACTTGTGTTCGTCATTTTATCAAGCTTGCCAAATACTTTCCATATATATTCTATTTTATTATTGATCGAAAAAACTAAAAACGAAAATGTAAAGTATATGTATATTTATATATATTTTTATGACAATAATTGCATGATGATATATTTATATATATTGAATACATTTGTTATATACAAAATTTTTGTTTTTTTGTTATTAATGTTAATTGTTAATTCAATTTATAATTTTTAATCTATGAATGGATTTATATAAAATGAATTTATAAAAATTTCAAAAAATATATCCATTTATCAACTTTTTCTAAGCTGTTAAGTGTGTGTGTGTGTATTTCAGTAACCTATACTTTGTGCAGTGTTATTTCAATTGACAGTGTTTTTTAGTTTAAAGCATACTTTTCTAACTTTCATTTACATTTTATCTACATCAATATACAGACTGTCCCATTTTAATCTATCAATAGATTTTTCTTGAAAAATATGACTTGAATTGAAAAATGTTTTAAGTAAAACTTGTAGGGTTTGGAGAGGGACATAGAAACATCGAAAAAAAAAATTTGAAAAGTTCAAAATGGCGGAGTTTCCGGTATGAACATAGTATTTTGAAATGGATACTATATTTTTTTTTCGTGCCAAGAGGTTTTTCACATCAAAACTAACACTTTTTATTTGAAAAATTTTTCGATAAAATCACTTTTTTTTCGGGCCGATTTTATCTGTTGATGGATTTTTCTAAAAAAATATGTCTTCGATTTAAAAGTAATATTAAAAGTTGTAGCGTTTAGAAAGACAAACACGAACAAAAAATAAATTTTTGAAAAAAATTAAAAATGGCGGAGTTAGAAGCATGAACAAAGTTTCGAAAAAAAAATCAGTTTTTCAGAAAAATTTTATCTAGAAAAAGTGTTAGTCTTAATGCGAACAATTTTTGAGTAATAAAAAATTACACCTAACCTCGAAAAAAAAAATGTTTATACCGGAAACTCCGCCATTTTGAACTTTAGATTGTTTTTTTTTTCTTTCCGTTTCTGTCTTTCTGAGCGCTACAACTTTTCTAAATATCATTTTTTAATTAAAGCCATATTTTTTCATGAAAATCTAAAAACAGATAAAATTGGGCTGAAAAAAAGTGATTTGATCGAAAAATTTTTTAAATGAAAAGCGTTTTTTTTTAATGTAAAAAACCTTTTTGTGCAAAAAAAAATGTAGTATCTATTTAAAAAAACTATGTTTATACCGGAAACTCCGCCATTTTCAATTTTTCAATTTTTTTTTTTTTTTTTTCTATGTCTTCTTCCAAACCCTACAACTTTTACTTGAAACATTTTTTAATTTAAACCATATTTTTCGAAAAAAAACCATTGATAAATTAAAATGGGACAGTCAGCATTTAATGATACCTGAGTCCAGTTCGTACGGAACTAAAAAATACCACGATTTAAAAAAAAAACAAAAATTGTTAAAAAATATACAATATTAAATATTCGCTGATGACTGGATCTGATAATCATGTAAAAAAAAATACTATAAGCCATGATTCTTCATGTCATGAATTACAAAATTCAAGTAACAGTGAAGCATCAGGATGTGGTGTTGATGATGCAAGTAATACCTATAATAATATTGGTGATTTATAAAAGAGTTCAACATCTTCACAAATCTCCTCAACAATTTCTGGGGGTGCTAATAATATTAGTCATGAGAATGTCATGGCCATTCTTGAAGATCCATCAACAGAATCACTAACACTGAATAATAAATCGAAAAAATGGGCAGTCAATAATGTTGATAATTTATATTTAAGAACAATTGTTGGGTATTTTGAAAAGTGGAGGTCATACTGAGCTACCTTCGACTGCTCATAAATTGCTTGGATACAAAAATTTTGTTGAATGTCAAGACCTTGTTTCTAGTTGTCTAACTGTTTGGAAATATTTTTTAAAAATATACTTGTCCCCTTTTTGTTGCAACGATTTATTATAGTGACTCGAAACCGCATGATGTAAGAGAATTTTCACACGACTTTGTTGAAGAATGAAAAGAATTGATCATAAATAGTTTTATTATTGATAATAAACAATACCCATTTAGAATATTGGGGATTATTGGAGATAGACCTGCTCTAGCTTTAAAAATATGTATTATTGGGCCAGCTGGTTTTTGTGCTTGTGAGAGATGTAAAGTTAATGTTATTAGAGTTAAAAAAAAACGTGTGTATCCTGAACTTTGTATCCAAGGAGTACAAATTGTTTATTCAAAACAAAAAAACAGTTAGATCATCATAAAGAGATTGATTCTCTACTTCTTGATATTCCTCATTATACATGGGGAACGACTGTTCTCAAAAAAATAATCAATCTGTTATATCTTAATGTCATGAAAAAATATTTAGAAAAGTTAACATTATAATCTACCAACAGTAAATTATCAGTTCGTTCAAGGAAACCACTTGAAGAGTTGATAATACATGTTACACCATATGTCCCAACTGATTTTCAAAGTAACATTTTTAATAAACAAGAGTTGGCGCGCTGGCAAGCAAACCAATTTGCTTTTGTTCTTTTGTATGTGAGAGCAATCATATTCAAGAAAGTCTTGCCAAAAATGCAATATCGTCATTTTCTTAATCTCTATGTTGGTTGTCGAATTCTTTGTAGATCAGATTCAGCTTTAACTTATGTTGGCTATGCAAAGAAACATTTGAAAACATTTCTCGAGCTGATGCCGACTTATCCTGGTGATGCTTCTCAAACTCTAAACTTTCATGGTCTCATTTATTTAGCTAATAATGTTAGACATTTTCGAACACCATTGATTGATTTATTGATCAACCATGGCAAATATAAAAATGCATGAAAAATTAAAAGCGTGAATGAAAATCAGAAAACTTTATCATAATATTCTTGAAGTATTGTTTGAATATAATAATATGATAGTCTTACGAACATTTTATTAAAAAATATTTTTTTTATGTACACCACCTGAAGCGAAAATCATCGAATTTCGTTTACAGGTCGTGGCAAATATAAAATTGCGTAGAAAACAAAAAGAGTTAAAGTTGATTAAAAAATCTTTTATGATAAAGTTTAACTACTTTAACCCACCAAAACATTACGAAAATTTTATTGAGAAATATTTTTGTTGTGTACATGAGTGAATTTAAAATTTTCGAAGTCTCACAAGATTTTCATGCATCTAAGCAAGGCAATTTCTTTCATGAAGCTGTCAAACATTTCTTTGCTGATTAGATGATCAAATATTTATTTGCATCACAGAGATGAGAAAAATTGAAAAACAAAGTAATTGAGAGTTTGATAAACGACGGGTCTGAAGTTAGCCGGGAAACGATCTTAGGGCAGGGACGAACGGAGGTCAGGGCTCCATAGTTATTTTATTGATGAAATTTTTTTATTTAATGTTTCGAGAGTAGAGGAAAGTGAGGAGATGTTATGGGATTAATTTTAAATTTTTTGACCAAGTCAAAAGGGGTGGCCAGGGGGTTGAACCACGGATTTTCAATTTTTTTATCTTTAAAATTTTCTAAATTGAAAGAAAAAAACCGACATATTTTTATATAGATAGAATAGTAGAGAAAGGTGTGAAGATTATGAGGTTTGAATTTTTTCGGAGGTGTCGAAAGGAGTGAACGGGGGGTAGAAAGCGCGGATTTTTGATAATTTGATCTTTAAATATTTTTAAATTAAAAAAAAAAAACTAACGTGTTTTTATATATATAGGATAGTAGAGGAAGATTGAAAGATCATGCGGTACGAATTTTAGGCTTTTTGGGGGTGTTAAAAGAAGTAAACGGAGGGTGGGAATCACGGTTTTTTAATTTTTTCACCTTTAAATTTTTTTAATTAAAAAAAAAAAAAAACCGACCTGTTNAATTTTTTTAATTAAAAAAAAAAAAAACCGACCTGTTTTTATATAGATAGGATAGCAGAGGGAGGTGTAAAGGTTATGCGGTATGAATTTCATACTTTTTAGGGGTGTCGAAAGGGGTGGCCAGGAGGTTAAAACCATGGATTTTCAATTTTTTCAATTTTAAAATTTTTTGAATTAAATAAAAAAACCGACGTGTTGTAGTATTGATAGGATGGTAGAAGGAGTTGTCAAGCCCCCACGGAAATATTTTATAAAAATTGGGCAAACTTGTTAAGAAGTTTTTATAAAATTTTTATAAAAATTTTATAAAATGATTTTATAAAAATTTTATAAAAATTTTTATCACTTCCCCCCTCCCCCCCGAGTTGATTTTTTTGAAAATTTAACTAAAATTTTAATGAAATAAAAAATAAAAAATAAATGTTTCGTCGGGATTTGAACCCGGGTCTTTCTGGTTGTGAGGCAAGCACTTTACCTCGAAGCCAGAAATCTTATGACAGATAGCTATTAAAATATAAATAAGAATATGACTATACTAAATTCTTTTACTTTGCTGTTTTATTCCCGATTTTATCTTTCTTTCTCATACAAATATGAACAAAGAGTTTTTAAAACTAAATTTTTTTATATTTGAATGAAAGCCAATAATATAATTGTGATTAAACAGCACGGGTGGGAATCACAGATTTTTAATTTTTTATCTTTAAAATTTTCTATCTAAATTAAAAAAACAAAAAACGACGTGTTGTAATATTAATAGAATAGTAGAAGGAGTTGTCAAGATTTAATAGTATAAATTTCAGACTTTTTGAGAGTCGAAAGGGGTGGCCAAGGGGTTAAAACCGTGGATTTCGGATTTTTTTATATTTAAAATTATCTAAATTTAGTAAAAAAAAAACCGACTTGTTTTTATATCGATGGGATAGTAGAGGGAGGTAAAAAGATTATGTGGGATAAATTTTAGATTTTTTGGGGGTTTTGAAAAGGGGGAACAGGGGGTAGGAACCTACTATTCTATCTATACAAAAACACGGTTTGACGTTATAATCTTGACACCCTCCTCTGCCGACCTATAAATATTACAACGTGTCGGTTTCAGTGAGCTGAACAGCCCCGTTGATAAATGGAGTATCATGTGTATGGGGGAGGGTTTTTTTGAAAAACATAACAGCATTATAATTTGCTCTATGTGTAAATGAATGATTAATTCATCAAAACTCCATAGACTCGAAAACAGAATAGTAGAATCAAAGAAGTTTAAAGTAAGCGCACAAATGTTACAAAGAAATGAATTTTGATTCAACAGTGGTTGCACGAAATTTCATTGTTTTTTAAATTATCTGTTATTCGTGGAAATATAATGTTGAATTTTTTTTGAAAACTAATTATAAAAAAAGAAGATTTCGAGCATTATTTTTACTAAATTGTTAAATAAAAAATGACAACTAGAGTGAGTATTATCGTGATGAAACGAAATTTTAGCCACTTTTCGAATTAATTTTATCTCCAAGTCGTGGTAAATATAAAATTGCATGAAAATAAAGAGTTAAAATTATTTCACGCATTTTTTATGAAATTTCTATTGAGGGTGTGTTTGAAGTCTCAGAATCATAGTCTCACAAAAATTCTATTTAGAAATATTTTTTTTATGTACATGAGTTGAAGCAAGAAATGTCGTATTTCGTGTACAAGTTATAGTGAATATAAAATTGCAGGAAGAGTCAAAATTAATTTCGAAAATTTTTAAGATAGTTGTACTGAGTTGTTATTCGAATATAGGAATCATAATTTCAGGAAAATTCTGTTGAGAAATTTTTTTTTTTAGTACATGAGTATTTTTGAAATCGTCAAAATGGAACTAGATTTTCATGTTTCTTTTATAAAGTTATAGAATATTTTATTAATAATTGAAAAATGAAATATTTAATTGCATCATAGTAATAAAAAATTTGAAAAATAAAGTGATCGAGAGTTTGATGAATGAAGTATCATGTGTAAATTGTGGGAAGGGTTTTTTGAAATACGCAAGAAAACATATTTATAATTTGTTCCTTTTGTAACTAAATGGTTGAGTTATCAAAAATACTTAGCCATGAAAAACGGAATAGTGGAATAAAAAATATTCAAACTAAACACCCACAAAAATGTCATGAAGAAATAAATTTTGCTTCAACAGTGGTTGCAGGAAACTTTATTTTTTTAGAAATTGTCTTTTATTCGTGTGAACGGAGTGTTGATATTTTTTTAAAATTATTAATAAGTATCAATGAAAAATAAGTGTAAATTACTATTTTTACAAAATTGTTCAATGAAAAATGAAAACAAGAAAAAGTATCATTGTGATAATTACCCTAGTAGAAATAATCTCTCTGGATTTTCTCCGGATTTCTCTGGATTTCTCCGGATTTTTCCGGATCTCTCCTGATTTCTCCGGATTTTCTACGTAATTGAGACTTCCGGAAATATTTACGGAGTAATCTCCAGTAATTTCCATAATATCTCCGGATTTTTTCCGGAATTTTCGCTTAAAAAAACAAACACAAAAAAATGGAAAAATCAATAAAAAAAAACTAGAAGTAAGAGTTTACATACGAAAAAAAAAAAAGGAATTTTTTTTGAAAAAATCCGGAGAAAATCCAATAAAATCCGGAGAAAATCCGAAAAAACTCTGGAATAATACCTCCGGAAGTCTCAATTGCGTAGAATATCCGGAGAAATCTGGAGAAAGTCGGGAGAAAATCCAGAGAAATTCGGAGAAAATCCGGAGAGATTCTTTCTACGAGGGTATTTTTGAAGAACTATTTCCTCATCGTTATTAAAAAAACAGGCGCGCGAAGCGCGCCCAGTGGTTTTCGTATTCATAAATAATAAGGTTGAGTATAACTGTAATAATAATTAATCGTCTATATAAAATAAGACAAATCTTAATATTTGAAAAAAAAATGTAAGATTAAAAATAGTTTTTTGAATAAATATAATTTTTTAAAATTATTTATTTATTTTTTAAATTAAACGATAAGGCGATATATTGGGAGCCTGAAACACAAGGCTGTGTCAAGCTTTGGACGCAAGACTGTGTCAAGCCTGGAACACAAGACACTGTGTCAAGCCTGATACACTAGTTTAACATCAGCAAATACATCGTGAAAATTCTAGGCTTGACACAGGCCTGAGAGCCGGGTTATCAGGCTTGTCCCAGGCTCGTGCCCGTCGTCACTTCCTACCTAGGTAATAATCATAATATTAATAATAATTAATCTGTATGTTAAGAAAAATTAAAAAAAAAAACATTTTTATTACTTTGAACAAAGGTCCGTTGATTAATAAGACGGCTGAGATAAGGTCATCGCAATTTTCAGTGCGCATGCGTGGTCAGCCATGTTTGATGCTATCCTCCACTCCGAATGTTTACCACATAATGTAAACAAACAGTTATTGGCATGCCGAAAAAATTTCTAATTAAAAATTTATTCATTAATTCATATACGTCAATGCTATGCGATTAGTTGTTTCCCCCAGAGATCCAGTTCATCATCGAAAAAGATCTACTGCTGCTGGTGTGAGCCAAATGAAACCAAACTCAAGGTTATGTGAGGTAAGTTTATTTCATCAGATAACTTTTTCTTTCTAATCAAAATTATAAGTTTACTAGTTAAAATATTAATATTTACAGAAATATTTATGAAGACCTATTCTGATGAATCTCAATACAAAAAACACCGTCAGGATAGTTAAAAAAAACAACTTTATTTTGTGATGCTTTGACAGATTATTTGAGTAAAAACCACCAAAATGAAAGTAACGTGAGTAAGAATGAAAATTAAATTTTTACTTATATTAAAGTTGTCTCGATAAAAAAATTTTAATAATTATTTTTTTTTTAGTAGATGACGCCAGTTGGACTTCATGTGAATCACTTAACCACAATGAGAAAAAAAAATTCTAAAACTAATACAAAAACTTCTTAATAATAGAACTTTTGTTCTTGCAAAAAAAGTTCTTGGATTATGGAAAAATTTTCTTACATTAAATAAAAAACTTCTTAATTCGAGAACGAAAAATTTCTTGAATTATGGAAATATTGTATTGAATTATAACAAATACGTCTTAAATTATGAAAAAAAATTCTTGAATAATAACAAAAGTTTCTTGAATCATGGCAGAATGTTCTAATTTTTAGAAGTAAGGTTCTTGGTTTATGGCCAAATAGGTCTTGAATTATAACAAATACTTCTTGCATTAAAAAAAAAATTCTCAAGTAATAACAAAAATTTCTTGAATCATGGCAAAATGTTCTAATTTTTAGAAGTAAGGTTCTTGGATTATAACCAAATAGGTCTTGAATTATAACAAATACTACTTGAATTAAAAAAAAAAATTCTCAAATAATAACAAAAATTTCTTGAATCATGGCAAAATGTTCTATTTTTTAGAAGTAAGGTTCTTGGATTATAACCAAATAGGTCTTGGATTATAACAAAATGTTCTCGATTTTAGAAGTAAGCTTCTTGGTTTATGACGTATTTGTTATAATCCAAGAAAAATATTGAACAAATCAAGAAAAAAAATTCTTTTACATAAATAAATATAAGAGAAAAAAAAAATTATGTTAACAATCATTTTTTTGATTGTTTTTTATTAATATTCGAACTTTGTTGGTTGAAATTTTTTTTTTTTTGGTATCAGAAAATTTTACCTGAGAAGTGACTTGAACTCCTGACACTAACAACGCTACCTAAATCTACCTATTCTAATTCCGACGCTTTACCGACTTAACTACGACGCGATTATATATACGACTACGATTTTATTTTCCTTATGATACAAAATTTTTTTATTTAGAAATTAATGACTTGATCTAATAAAATTTATGTACTGAAATATTAATAGACACGAATGTGTTTAAATTATTACAAATGAATATAATGAAAATAAAGAAATTAGTTTATTCATTTATTGAAATATTTATATCAAAAAAAATTTAGGAGACATTTATTTTAATCTATTATTGTATGAATAATATCAATGCATATAATATAATACAATATTTTTTTTATTTTTGGAATTTTATATACTCTTGTTTTAAATACGAATTGCGCGTATACTGTTTGTATTTATATAGACATATATACAAACGCGCGAACATAGGCGTTCGCGAGAGAGGAAGCTGACGATCACGCATATATAGCATTAACGGCAGCTCGCAATTTGTTGTTAAATTAATAACTCAGTAAGTAATTAATAAAAACATCTAAAAATTTGTACAAAACTTCTTGATATACTGCTCAACAATATTGCCACTAAAAAGTTATTTAATTTTTAAATTTCTCTGACTCTTTTTTCATTCAAAGTTAGACAAATTGAATTTTTCCTCGACATTAAACAATCATATAACTAAAATTAAACTATATAAATAAATGAGTTTTTTGATATATATATTTTGGTAGCGTTGTTAGTGTCAGGAGTTCAAGTCACTTCTCAGGTAAAATTTTCTGATACCAAAAAAAAAAAAATTTCAACCAACAAAGTTCGAATATTAATAAAAAACAATCAAAAAAATGATTGTTAACATAATTTTTTTTTTCTCTTATATTTATTTATGTAAAAGAATTTTTTTTCTTGATTTGTTCAATATTTTTCTTGGATTATAACAAATACGTCATAAACCAAGAAGCTTACTTCTAAAATCGAGAACATTTTGTTATAATCCAAGACTTATTTGGTTATAATCCAAGAACCTTACTTCTAAAAATTAGAACATTTTGCCATGATTCAAGAAATTTTTGTTATTACTTGAGAATTTTTTTTTTAATGCAAGAAGTATTTGTTATAATTGAAGACCTATTTGGCCATAAACCAAGAACCTTACTTCTAAAAATTAGAACATTTTTCCATGATTCAAGAAACTTTTGTTATTATTCAAGAATTTTTTTTCATAATTTAAGACGTATTTGTTATAATTCAATACAATATTTCCATATTTCAAGAAATTTTTCGTTCTCAAATTAAGAAGTTTTTTATTTAATGTAAGAAAATTTTTCCATAATCCAAGAACTTTTTTTGCAAGAACAAAAGTTCTGTATTTTAGAAGTTTTTTTTCTCAGTGCAGTTGTCAACAATAGACTTAGATTAATCTTTTTCCAATTCATTGCTTGATGTGAGTGATGTAATCATCGATGAATGTACCCCTGACAACACAAAGAGTTTATTCAAGTTACCAAAGTCTGATAATACTAAATCTGTACCAAGTGATGAGCAGCAGATTAAATTGCCACTAGTAAACTTGGATAAGGATCATTCAGTATCAATTTTACTCATAATATCTATCCTGATACTTTCAACAGTTTTCCATCAATTCCTGTTGATGAATTAGAAGCAGGAATAATCATGGAATATGATTAGGAAGAATTTAATTTGATGCTCCAAGATCAACATCGTTTTTATCACCATGAAATTTTGAGTTTAAATTAGGAAGTAGAAAGCTTGAAGAAAATAAATATTAGTTGAACTCTGAATTATAATTTGAACAAAAAAAGAGGATGAACTTAATTTTTTTCATTTATGGATTTATAGTATGCGTCGGGCAAAAGCCAAAAAAAATTATCTTGTCGTAAGATAAAAAATTTTATTTGATTATTTTATTATATTAAAAAAAAAAAAAATTATATTTTTTGAGTAACTTTTGTTTCACTTTTTTATAACTATCCATATTTAACTGAATGCTCACTTAGTTAATTTTTCAGAATATTCCATTTATTATTAATTAAAAAAAATTGAGTGTTAACCTCTGTATATAGACGACATGTATATCATCCCAGCCGTCTCATTAATCTACAGACCTTGCTTTAAACGACTTAATAATTATAAATAGCATTATGTACTATAGATAATACTGTCAACAAAGGAAATGTTTAAAATTGATAATTCTTGAATTGTTTTTTAAAGTCGATTCAAAGTCCCATCGCCAAACTAATATTTATGCCCTGTAGGGCCGGTATATATTGTAACCGATTTTCTGACCTGTACGGCGAGAACTATCGGCCAAGGTTTACAACGAGGATTTCTCACCATCCTCCTCTAAATCACCGGGGGAAGCCATGCTGGTTATCTCGGGAGCCAACAAACGTGGGAGTAACGAGAACAAAACATGAACCTAACTCAGTCTTAGAAATAGTAGAGGGGAGCGGTCCACCTGATAGGATTTTGAAATACGTAACCAAACCTGGAAGGAGCTATCGTGAACCACGTATAGTGTGTTACATACGCCTATATTATATTGCGACTATACTATAGGAAAATACTGACGTCATAAGTATCATAAGTGTGGGAGCAAATATTCTACATGTGAAATGTAGGGAACTATACAGCGAGCCGTCCTGACCAGGTCTTACACATACTTTGCCATTGCAATAATAAGATATCTCAATATTATTATTATTATGATTATTTACAGCGATCCATCGTGAACTAAAATCACATACACATTTATGTGTGGTGATGATATAATTATCACATACATATTGCATAGTGGAAATATAATATTGATTATTATTATAATAAGGGAGCCATATAACGTGATCATTAGTATTAGCCTGTTATTGGAAATTCGGACAGAGTTTCACCAGGACTTAACTTTTGATACATAGAGAACCTTTAGAAGATATCCGAACGATATAGAGGGAACCGGTCGTGAACCATAGAGAGCCAGTCAAGAGAAGGTAGTGATCGTTCGAGAGCCAGACAAGTTGTGTCGTCCCACGACAGCGTTGAATGCTAAGCTCAGGGCCCCAGCACTACATAGGAATCGGAGGCGGCTTGTATTTATTACTAAACGCTCGAGGAGACAGTGCAGAAGACCAATTTTCGTCCTAAAGTGAGACAGAAAATAATATAGGATAACACCAATATGTTTTCTACAATACCCGCTTTTATTCTACTCTTTTTATTTATTGACAGATCTGGCTGGCTGATATCAGCGCTGCCACATTTATTGCCGCTCAAAATAATAAAAATAATAATTAATAATAAAATTATAACAGCACAGCTGATGACAGCTGTCTAAAATTTCTTGTGCTGATTTTTTTATAAATTATTATTTGATTTAAATTAATTGAGTTGACACAATATAAATATTGATTGAATTCAATTAAGTGATACAAAGGTTTTGAAAAAATTATCGGAATATTTTTTATTGTCGTGAAAAATAATACAATAGTTGGAAAACTTTTTTGGGTGTATTACCCTAACCTCCAACTTGAGCTTTGTTTTTATTATATTGATATTTGATCAAGTACCCTAATAATTCATATAATTAGAATAAATTATTTTTAGTAGTCATACATTAAAAGTTTAATTAAACATTATTTTTCAAAAAGATCCAAATTCCTAAATTTGCTTTTTTTAATTTTTTTTTAATTTTTTTTTAATTTCTAATCTTAATATTTAATTTATTTTACTAAGTCGTAGGTTTCATTTGAGATTGTAATTATCTGTGATATTTGTTGTGACATCTCCACGATGACCAGGATATGTGGTATAAAAACATGTGGGTGCAAAGAAAAGTGTCTTCCACTATTTTCATTTCCTGTTGGTAATCAACTTCGGTAAGTGAAACAAGAAATTTTTTAAAATAGTAGTACAATTTTCTTCATCAATTATTGAAACATAATTTATTAGAAAATTAGAAAATTTAGTATGCTCTCAAAAAATAATGGAAAAAAAAAAAAATATTAAATTGCAATAAAATTTAAATTGTAGGTTTTTCGAATTTTTGATTTGTCAATTTGTAATTAGCTTCATTTGCCAATAATATTTTAATTATTCAGAATTGATTACAAATTAAAACGTGCTGTTGAATATTATAAATTAAAAATTATCAAAATGTAAAAATTAAATTTCATTGTATTTCAATTTAATTTTATTTTAGTTATTATTATTTTTTTTCGAGCACCGGGTGATGAGTACGAAAATCGGAACATAGGGACACGACGTCCCTCGTTCATGGTGTAGCCCGGTGATTTAAAAAAAATAATAATAACTAAAATAAAATGAAATTAAAATGCAATGGAATTGAATTTTTACATTTTGATAATTTTCAATTTATAATATTTAACAGCAACTTTATAATTAATTTTGAATAATTAAAATATTGTTGTATCAAATGGCTGAAGAGCTAATCTAGACTATTAATCAATTTATTTAGCTAAATCCTTTCCTTAGCATCATTTGCCAATAGCTTTTTTGATAATCAATTATGGCAAAAATAGCTAAAAAGAAGATGTTGCCAAATAAATTAATTCACAGTCTGGATTATTTTTAAAGCCATTTGTCACAAGAATTTTTTTTTTAAATAGAGAATAATGCTGTTAAAAATAATCTAGACTGCGAATTAATTTATTTGGCGGCATTTTTTCCTTAGCTATTTTTGCCATAATTGATTATTGAAGAAGCTATTGGCAAATGGTTTTTCAAAAAATGAATTGACGCATAGAAGGACGTCGGAGTTAACGAGATGAAACTTAGAAAAAATAAGAAGCCCTGTGGTCTAGTGGTCAAGGCGTTTGCCCAGAAAGCAAAAGACCCGGGTTCGATTCCCGGCGGGGGAACTTCGTTATTTTTTCTAAGTTTCTGGTTTTTTTCGTTAAGGAAAGGATGTTGCCAAATAAATTGATTCGTAGTCTAGATTATTTTCACAGCATTATTTTCTATTTAAAAAAAAAAATTATTGTGATAAATGTCTGTAAAAATAATCTACACTGCGAATTAATTTGTTCGGCAACATCTTTTCCTGATCACGGAGAAAAATAAAAAGTAAAATTTATTTTAAAAAAATGGTGAAATTATTATTTTTTGGAGGAGAAGAGGAATCTAAAAACAAAATAAAGTGAAAATTACTTATAAATAAAATGAAAAGACGCAGACGTGTTTTTATATTTTTTGAATATGAGTTCTACAATTTTAAAAAATAAAACTCAATCTTAATAATAATATTAAGTCTTTTATTACCCAACTGGTTAAAACCAAATTACTGGGTCAAAAAAAAAAAATACAAAAATACAATTATGATGATAATGTAATACAAAATTTTCTTAAATTTAATAATTTTAGTTAATTATTCAAAAAAAATTATCTTGCAAGTATCGATAGTTTAACAGCCCTACCAACAGCTAAATAATCGAAATCAGATGAAATTTTTGCTAAATTGTTAACTTACAACATTAAAGTAACCATATAATTCATAAAATTTACATTTTTTTTTTGTTCTGTAGCACGTTTGCTTAAAAAAAAAGTAGATTTTGGTTCTATTCGGAACAATATGAGTTGACGATTTTTTATTGTAAGAGTTACCCGTTTTTTCGTTTATTTCTTTTGGTGAAAAATTCATTTTACTATTTTTTTGAGTGAATATAAACTTTTTTTTAAATAGATCTTGCACACAGATTTACCCGAGAAAAAAGTAAATCTTACAATTTTTTTTTTTAACAGAAATCAAGCGGTCCTTGGTTCGATCCTGTTTATAGAATTTTTTTGTTTTGCTCTTCTAACTGTTTCTGAAATTGTTTATTTTATTTATTTAACAAATAAAATTGAAGCAATTGATTTTGATAAATTAGGGTATGCTACATTTACTTTATTTTTTCTGAATAAATCATAATACCGAGAAATAGCAGTAGCTAAGGAAAAGATGAAGCTAAGGGATTAATGTTGCCGAAAAAATTATGTGGTAAGCAACATTAATCCCTTAGCTACATATTTTCCTTAGCTACCGCTTGTTCTTGGTATTGTTTTATTTATTTATCAATTAAAATGCATGTGATTTTATCTTTTAAAAATAAGAATGTCCAAGGAAAAGCAGTAGCTAAGGAAAAGATGTAGCTAAGAAATTAAAGTTGTTAAAGAAATTATGTTTTGAGCAACTTTAATTTCTTAGCTACATATTTTCCTTAGCTAATGCTTGTCCTTGGGATTTTTATTTATTTATCAATTAAAATGCATGTAATTTTATCTTTAAAAAATAAAATTGTCCAAGGAAAAGCAGTAGCTAGGGAAAAGATGTAGCTAAGGAATTAATGTCGCCAAATAAATTAATTCGTAGACTAGATTATTTTTACAGCCATTTGGTACAATAATTTTATATTAATATAAAAATCAATGCTGTAAAATTAATCCAGACTATGAATTAATTCATTTGCTAACAAATTAATAACTCTTTAAATAATTATTTAAAAAAATATTCATGATAGGCCAGTGGTTTTTTTATATAGTTCATTTAATGTTCAGTCATTTTTGCGATTTGACCCCCTGTTTACCCCCTACAATTACTCAAACTTGAAGGAAAAAAAAAAAAAAATAATTATTATTATTTAAAAATCTCAAAAACTGTTTTTTGAATCATAGGGCTTTGCGATGGCTGCGGTCTACCAGAAACATTGATCTACTAAGTTTATCCTTTGCCCAACTCAAAAGTCGATATATTTGCAAATGCCATTTTGGATCAGATATTAATGTCACGAAAAGAAAATTGCCTCTCGATGCAATCCCTACTCTTCTATTGCCCGAGCCATTATCAAACCAAGATCTTCGAGCCTTTTGCAACAAAGAACGTCAAACTGCAGTTTATGACCTGTTCAAGAAGGAAATTGTGGATATGGACATTGATCGGGTTAATAGGGAAAATGTACTGAATGAAGCTCTGGTCTTGAACAAGGATGGCTCTTCTGAGGCGCTCGTAGTTCAGCTTGATAAAACAATGGATTTCGTGGTAAATGATCATGATCATGGAACGATAGAGGACATAAATTCGACTCCGAGCAGTTCATCTAAAAAAAAAGTTCGAAAACAACGTTCCGGTAAGTTTTACATATATATTTTTATTAACAGTTCGAATATTTCTGATTAATAAGATTTCCGATAGTAGTTAGAAATAGTGAGTCTCACCTTAATTATTTGTATATTAGTACAAACCGAAAAAAAGCGCCCAGATGAGGGAAAAATTATATTTCGTAGTTGTTATCCCAAACCTATGTATTTAGGAATTTTTAGACGCTACCATTTTTTCATTTTAGGAATTTCATACTTAATTATTAGGTAGCAGGGAAGATAATTGCGTCCCCAACGTCCTGTGTTTTTAACGCGATTTACTGCCTTAGAAAATAATAATAATAATAATAATAATAATAATAATAATAATAATAATAATAATAATAATAATAACTAAAATAAAATAATATATTTTTTCAAAAACTAAATTAATTTTCAATTCGAAAATCAAATATTGAATGATTAAAAATTGCATTACATGAGAATTTATACAAATTGAAAAATTAATTTGCTTTTTAAAAAATACATTATATTATTCTATTTTAGTTATGGTTTTTCAATTTTATGCCTCGACTTGCAGCTACGTATAATAGCACAAAAGGGAGAGGGCGACTCCCGGCTTGTCGTTGCCCCATTGACATTGGGTGCTTTAAATTAAAATAATAATAACTAAAATAAAATAAAATAATATATTTTTTAAAAAGTAAATTAGTTTTACAATTCAAAAATTAAATATTCCATGATTAAAATTGCATAATAAAAGAATTCATAGAAATCGGAAAATTAATTTGCTTTTTAAAAAATATATTATATAATTTTATTTTAGTTATGATTATTTTATTTTAAAGCACCAAATTTCAATGGGGCAACGACAAGGAGGGAGTCACGGTCTCTTATTTGTGCTATCATTCGTAGCTGCAAGTCGAGGCATAAATTATTTTTTTTTATAATTATTTGAAATTTTAAATAAATAAATTTATAAACAAATTAGTTAATTATCACGTATTTATTTATCTTTTTAACAATTATTTAGACAAACGAAAAAAATATTTTTTTTTTTTAATTTTTCGCGTTGCGTATCGGTTTCGGGGGGAAAAGGTGGCGTTGAAATTTTCTAACATTTGAATTTAGGTTTTTTCTTCTCTATATTTTTTATCTAAACTATTTTCATGTAAACCCAATAACCGCCGCGATATCCCTAAAAAACACCTTATTTATTTTTTTTCAACCCTTTAAAGATTTTTTTAACCCTTTTTATCCCGACCATTCAATATCCTATAGTTTTCGACACCTATCATATTTTTTTCGAAATCAAAAAAAAAAATGGCAAACCCCGACCTTTATTTCCTGGACTAGAGGCATAAAATAAAATAATTATAACTAAAATAAAATTATATAATATATTTCATTTTAGTTATTATTATTTTAATTTAAAGCACTCAATTTCAATAGGGCAACGACAAGCAGGGAGTCGCCGTCTTCCTTTTGTGCTATCATTCGTAGCTGCAATTCGAGGCATAAAATAAAATAATATATTTTTTAAAAAGCAAATTAATTTTCCAATTTTTATGAATCCTTCATTTTACAATTTAATTAATAAATATTTGATTTTTAAATTGGAAAATTAATTTGCTTTTTGAAAAATATATTATTTTATTTTAGTTATTATTATTCTAATTTAAAGCACCCAATGTCAATGGGGCAGGGAGTCGCCGTCTCCTTTTTGTTCTATCCTTCGTAGCTGCAAGTCGAGGCATAAAATAAAATAATCATAACTAAAATAAAATAGTATATTTATTAAAAAAAAGAAAATTAATTTTGTGATTTATATGATTTTTTCATTTTACTATTTAATGATTAAATAATTAATTATTGAATTGTAGATCAAAAAAATTAATTTAAATTATCATTTTTTCTTCTACATGCTCTGGGATTGCAGCTACAAAGATAGTAGGTTAACTTGATTGCATTTTTAATTAATTTTTAATGTCGAACATTCCAAATTTTAATAGTTGCTACCTTGAGATTAACAAGGAGAAATTTGTGGGGAAAATTAAAGCTCCCTAATGACAAAATATATCGTCATCCAATTATGAAGTCTGTCATGTCGAAGGTCTTAAGCCAAGGAAATAGAATCAAGAGACTACAATATACATATAAATTCTATGGAGAAAAAGAAAAATAAAAAACTCATCGACCCCGAAAATATTGAGACTCCATTGGTCCGTAATTTGATTGAGACTCAGATGCGTAATCAAAAAACAACAAAAAATGGTAGACGCTATCCAAAAGAAATTAAAGTATTTTGTTTGGGTCAAAAAAAAAGATGTACTAAGGCCTATAAAAATTTAAATTCTGAAATGCCATTTTGTATTCCTTCGATATCAACTTTAGAACGTCTATCAGCAAATATATTAGTCGACGTTGGTCTCAATCCTATCATTTTAAAAGCATTAGCAAAAAGAGCAACCCAATTGTCATTCAAAGATAGGCACGTCGTCATAATGTTTGACGAAGTTGCTAATAAGGCTGGCTTGTTTTTGCATAAAAAATCG
>MKYW01000180.1:267935-285306 GCA_015776835.1 Aphidius ervi | reverse complement strand
CTTGTTGGTTTCATTTCAATTATTACAAGATCATCAATGATTAAGTGACTATGGAAGTTTGGCTTTGAGATATAAGATCTTGCTCCACCCTTACCACCATATTTTTGTACAAGTTTTATTGATTTACGAGTTCTTACAGACTCTAAAGATTTTCCATAAATTGCATTGATGAATAATTTTCTTAGATCTTTTTGAACTGCACTACGAGCTTGTTTTCGTAACTCAGTGTTAAGATCAATATATGGTTTAAGCCATGAACTTTGTTCAAATTTTAGAACACGATGAACTTTAGTAATAATCATCCCTAGAGAACAATATTGTTTTAAATTCCTGTAATAAATAACATAATTTTTCTTATTATCTAGAGTTGCCAATAATTTTAGAGTTTTACTGGTTTTTAGAGGTGGTTTTTCGCGTACTGGTGCTAATGGAAAATCTTTATGATGATAATGTAAACTTGCAGGATAATCTAAATCAACTTCAAGAATGTATCCACATTTTGAATTATCAGCAATTGAATTCAATGTTGATATATCAAAGTTATCAATCCATTGAAATTTACATGTTGGAAGATATTCCCTCATTGCAGCTCCATACATATTGTTTAAATCAAAATACATTAAAAATGACTCTCCTTCTTCAAGATTATATTCACTCCCCATATATACCCTCTTATACCTTGCTCAATAAACAACATCATTTCAGGATCTGTTAACAATTCCAGTTCAATCTGAGTATATCTCAACATTGCACTAAAACTAAGTCTAGGTAGCGTATAATAATGTGCTGGATCTAACTTATATGTATTCAAACAATCAGCTCGGAAGCTTTCAAAAACATCAGCTAAAAGAGCAACATCAGTCTGTAAGTATAAATCAGAATATTCTCCAAGTGTTTTTATATTAAACTTTTGCCAAACATTCAGAGCATGTGCATATGCTTCATCCCAAATATTTTCTTCATTCAATTTTGAATAAAATTGATCTTTCGATGGAAGTGTTGTATCATCAAATTTTTCCCATTCATCAAGATAATCATACGGAAATACTCCCTTCTTTGTAATTAAATTGAATTTATCATCATTTTTACAGAGACTTTTTGTTATTGATTTTTTATTATGATCTAAATTATTTGATAATGAATCTATGAAACTAGCCATGAATCTATATGAGTCGATGAATCTGAATTCTATTCTGGTACCTTTGACAGATTTTGTGGATGAAATATACCTTTCTTTGTTGATTCCAAGCATATCAATTTTACCTCGGAACTGGTTTTTCAATTTTTTGATGATGAAATGTGCATCATAGCCTGTGAGAGTGTGAAATACTACAGGAATGATACACGATTCTTAATAATTTATATTGCATATTTGATGGGCGGCACTTCGGTACTCTGAGGTTCAATGAGAATGATCTCGTACTCTAACGTCATTTTTCGTGAAATTTTTGTCACAAATATGACATTTTTTAGCATTCAAAAATTGTAATTCTTCATCTCGTGTAAGAGACATTGGTTTAATATCATCTATTATTTTATTAACTTGATGAGCTATTTGTTCAAGCTCTGTCATAAACCATTCAATTGAATTTTTACCTCTTTGAAGATTGAACTTAGAAAGTGAGTCATCATAACTACACTTTAAATAATATGCTGCACTACTTGGAACATGTTTTTGATAAATTTAATTTTTTTCACGTTCTTCATTTTGTACTTTTTCCAATAAACATTCCAAATCACCGTAAATTATAAACGGCTCCGTTAATTGATATTTATAACTTTGAAATTGTGTTTAGAAATTTGTGAGCTTACTAATCTCGATAAGTTTTTGATCCATGCAAAATGATATTGTGACAAATTTTTCCATCAAAATCATTATGTTACTTTTTTAGAGAAATATTGACCTGCTGCAAAAAATATTGATGTCAAATGATAGCTGGTGAAAATCTAAGGATGATAAACTTAAAACATTTCAAAAAAATACAGGGATGATAGAAATAATGATTAATTATTAAATTGTGGTTAAGACTTACCTGATATTGTGTACGAATATATAATATCTCAGTAGAAGACCACAATGAAATGTGTCAAAAAAAGACGAGTAAGATGGACTTACTTTTATAGCCTTACCCCCACTTTTTTTAATGACTCCAAGCGACATCATCACATAATCACATTTTCATTAACTACTAGCGACACTGCGACAGAAACGAAAAAATTCAAACTAAAGGTAAAAGCTAAGGAAAAGATGTAGCTAAAGATGTAGCTGAGTTAAAAAGATTCTAACCAATGAAAGAAGATTAGAAATTATCCAAAAAAATATTAATGGTTTTGAGGATGAAGGAGGTTATGCACAAATTCATTGTGGGTGTTGCAGGGCACTTCTGACGCACGGACAAGATTGAGATCAGGCTACACTGTAGAAAAAAAATAAAGTGAAAAGCGCCTGCGCCCGTATACAATATATGGGACTGCGTGTTTGAACATGCCATACGTTACAACATCTAATTTTTTTGTGAAGTTCATGATTAATTACTCATCAATTGACTGATCAACATATAAAAATTTTTCGAGCAGTTAATAAAACTGGGTTTCTAGTATATGTGTGATTTTTTAAAGACTTTTTCTATCCAAAAAAAAATGATTGAAATCTTCATAAGAGCCAATGTTAAATAGTATTTTCAATAATTAATTTAAAAAAAAATATTTAACCGATCAATATAAGAAAATTATTAAACCGTTGTATTTAGAAATGAAAAGATCTAACTGTGTACAAAATTCCAGAACATTCTCATTATATACATATTTAAAAAAAGTGATAGCTGCATAACCTCCTTAAGGTTTAATAAAATCAACATATTTTAAAAATTTTCAATTAATTTATTCATAATTTTCAAAAAAAAAGTAGTCTTTTGACCACATTAGGTCCTTACAAATCCGACCTTTTCTCGAAATTTCATATGGAGTATAACAAGAATTGTAATAGTCCACATTTTCTAGACGTCCGTTCAGCTCCTCTGGATCAAGAATAACAGTGTTATCATCATCATCATTATCATCATAATAATTTGTTTCATACTCTTTTTCTTCCTCTTCATTTTTGACTGAAAAAAAATAAAAAACAAAATTAAAAATTTATAAAAATTAAAACATTATGAGGTTAAAAAGTAAAATAAGAAATTACCTTCTCCCAACAAGTCCACAACATTCTGATCAATCCCACTCTGCTGCTGTTGTTGTTCTTCTTCCTCTTCTTCTTTTTTAACTAAAAAATAAAAACAAAAAGGAAATTAAACATTTATAAAATTAAAAAATTTTTGAGGTTTAAAAAGTAAAAATAAGAAATTACCTTCTCCTAACGAGTACACAACATTCCGATCAATCCCATGCTGCTGCTATTGTTGTTCTTCTATCTCTTCTTCGTTTTTAACTAAAAAATAAAAACAAAAAGGAAATAAAACATTTATAAAATCAAAAAATTTTTGAGGTTTAAAAAGTAAAAATAAGAAATTACCTCCAGGAAGATAGTCCATGACATCGTATTCCACATCTTGCGTGTCCTTTAGTACTGTAAAAAGAAAAAAATTTTTAATTTAAAATTTTAACAAAAATTCAAAAACCAAAATTGTATTAAAAAAATAATAATTACAATGCAATTCATCTTTGTCTCCGTTAGAAGCATCGACCATTACATCTTGATCTAGAAAAAGTATAAATAATGAAAAAAATTCTAAAATAAAAAGAGAAAGAAAATTTTCTGAAAAAAAAAAAAAGATTACCAGGATATGCTGGCTCTACAACTGCTTGCTCTCCTCCGGAGCCTCCAGGAGTCGACATGTCTGCAGTAGTGGTTCCCTCTGAAAAAAAAATCACAAAAATTAAGTAATAAATTAATAAAAAAAAAAGCTAAAAAAATTTTCTGAAATAAGAAAAAAGATTACCAGGATATGCTGGCTCCACGACTGCTTGCTTGCCTTCGGAGCCTCCAGAAGTTGCTGCAGCAGGAGGATGGAGTATAATGGCTGCAGCTTCATCGGTCACCTTATTCTTTATTGAAGATGGCAGCGCTCTTAACCATCTATATATATTTCTCTCCATTGTTCTCTTCAGAAGCGGATCTCTCTGAAATTAAAAAAATAAAAAAATATAAAATAATGTAAATAATAAAAATTGAAAAAAAAAAAAAATAACCTTTAAAATTAGAAGGAAAAAGAATATAAAGACTTGTTGGAACACGTGCGAGTGATGCATTTTTTTCTCACGAACATGTTCTAATCAATCTTTATTAATCTTTTTAGTTTTTTTTATCAATTTTATTTTTTTTCTATTTTATTCTATTTTATTTATTCTTTTTTTTAATATATTAATTCATGGTTTTTTATCATAATTTTTCTCACGTACATGTTTAGCAAAGAAAAAATATAATAAAAAACCATGAATTATTATATTAAATAAAAGAATAAATAAATAGAATAAAATAGAAGAAAATATAAAATTATTAAGAAAAAACAAAAAAGATTAATGAAGATTGGTTAGAGACACGTGCGCGTGATGCAATTTTTTCTCACGAACATGTTCTAATCGATCTTTATTAATCTTTTTTGTTTTTTTTATCAATTTTCTATTTTTTCTATTTTATTCTATTTTATCAGGAGACCCGGTAGGGTCTTGTCTCAATTTTAGAAAGAAAAAAATATATAGAACGAACGCGAACTCTCCTACCGAGTATAAGTATTTTATGTTTGCGTTCTGTGACGTCATAATTTCTAATTTATCAATTTGAAATTAGATTGATAAATTGAAATTAGATTTTTATTATTTACATTATTTTATAATTTTTTATTTATTTAATTTCAGAGAGATCCGCTTCTGAAGAGAACAATGGAGAGAAATATATATAGATGGTTAAGAGCGCTGCCATCTTCAATAAAGAATAAGGTGACCGATGAAGCTGCAGCCATTATACTCCATCCTCCTGCTGCAGCAACTTCTGGAGGCTCCGAAGGCAAGCAAGCAGTCGTGGAGCCAGCATATCCTGGTAATCTTTTTTCTTATTTCAGAAAATTTTTTTAGCTTTTTTTTTTATTAATTTATTACTTAATTTTTGTGATTTTTTTTTCAGAGGGAACCACTACTGCAGACATGTCGACTCCTGGAGGCTCCGGAGGAGAGCAAGCAGTTGTAGAGCCAGCATATCCTGGTAATCTTTTTTTTTTTTTCAGAAAATTTTCTTTCTCTTTTTATTTTAGAATTTTTTTCATTATTTATACTTTTTCTAGATCAAGATGTAATGGTCGATGCTTCTAACGGAGACAAAGATGAATCGCATTGTAATTATTATTTTTTTAATACAATTTTGGTTTTTGAATTTTTGTTAAAATTTTAAATTAAAATTTTTTTTCTTTTTACAGTACTAAAGGACACGCAAGATGTGGAATACGATGTCACGGACTATCTTCCTGGAGGTAATTTCTTATTTTACTTTTTCACCTCAAAAATTTTTAATTTTATAAATGTTTTATTTCCTTTTCGTTTTTATTTTTTAGTTAAGAACGAAGAAGAGGAAGAAGAACAACGATAGCAGCAGCTCCAATAGTTTACCTCTATCCTTACCGCCGTGATCGGACAATCGATAGACTGTCCTCGATAGCTTCTGCGTTATGACCCACGGCCCCATGAATGGCTTGTTGAAAGTGGCCGTTCGATACGCTTGGGCTTTGGATAGTTCTCGATTTCGCACCAGTACCAACTGACCAACTTCGAATTCGACATTTCGATGTTTTCGGTTGTACTGTTCAGCTTGACGATCACTAGCCTCATCGAGCAAACCGGAAAGCTAGTCTTAGTGCGTCATGACACCTCATGTGTTCAATCCACTCTTCAGACCCGATTCCAACAGTTTCGAGTTCCTTTGTCAAATCTCGTTGGAGAGAACCTTTCGATTCTAATTCTTGTCCAAGATTTGCGAATGCCGGGGTTGCCATAAGAGAACTGTGGTACGAAGTATTATGAGCGAATTGTATTTTGCTCATGTACTTATCCCACTCTCTATGGTCGAGATCAAGAAACGCACGCACCATCATCTTGCTACTCTGATTAACCCGTTCGGTGGGGTTAGCCTGAGGATGATACGGCGGAGTCGTCGATAACTTCATCTGCGTTTCTTTCGAGAGCGACAACAGGTCCTTGTTTCGAAACTCGGTCCCATTGTCCGTGAGCAATTCATGGGGAACACCCCAACGGTGTATAACTCTTTCTTGTAAAACTTGACAGATAGCCTTACCTGTCGCATTCTTCAAGGGAGCTATTTCTACCCATTTCGTGAGCGTATCTTGTATTACCAAGATATATCCGTGACCGGCTTGGCTCTTCGTATACGGACCCATAATGTCCGCCGTTATACGAGACCAAGGCCCCATGAATTTTCTGGGATTCATGTAACCCGCGGGAGCCCTTTGTTCCACTTTACAACGTTGACAAATGATACATTGGCTGACGTATTTTACCACGGTTTTATACATAATTGGCCAAAAGTATCTCACTGCCAATCGTTCATAAGTTCGGAGTACGCCTTGATGTCCCGCCTGAGGGTCATCGTGGCATTCTCTCAAAGCACGTGATCGTAATTCCCGTGGTAGAACTAATTTCCATGCATCAAAATCTATATTCTCTGCAGAGGCTAGATGTCCTCTACGATGAAAATACATTTGACCATGGTCAATAGTCCAATTGGGGTATTTACCGGGAGCAAGACGGATAGCCTTTCTCTGTCTGATATACCAGCGATCTTTCGTAGACGTGATCGTGGTTATCGTCGCGAGAACAGCGCCGCCTTCGGGAGCACGCGAGAGCGCATCCGGAACATGATGTAGTGCACCTTTCCTGTGTACTATCTCAAAATCATATTCCATCAGCCCGAGAGCCCATCTACCAAGTCGACCACCAGGGTCCTTCAAATTATGAAGCCAGCGTAAACTGCTGTGATCGGTGATGACCGTGAACCTGTATCCCTCCACGTATGCACGAAATTTCTTGATAGCCCACACGACTGCCAAGCATTCTTGCTCCGTGACGGTATACTTTGTTTCGGGAGCAGTTAACCCTCTACTTGCGTAGGCGATAACTTTTTCTTGGCCATCTTGTACCTGGGTAAGTACAGCGCCAAGACCTACACTGCTTGCATCGGTTTGCAGTGTAAACGAGAGCCTTCTCTGGTTTCTGGCCAGAGTTACCAGGTTCGTTGATCATTATCACAAACCACATCGGGAGCGTTCAGAGAACCTACCTCCAGCTCGTTGAAGCCAGAAGTGATTTCTCTTCACTCGGGATCGGCCTTATATACCCAGTTTCTAGTGGTGGGAGTCTTTCATCCCTCCTCTCTACTCCTGCGCAAAGCCCGTGAGCGCACCTCTCCCTGGAGGGAATCGATGCCAGCGCCATCTGCTAATGTCCGTTAGTGGGGATCCACCGGACATCGGCGGAAATAGACGAGAGCGTAGATTTCTGAAATATCTCAGCCTTTACGAAAACAGCCGAGATCGCCTTCAGAGCCTACCGGGATCGTAGTTCTTTAGACCGCCATAGCCTATGTCAACATGGCCATAGCTATCCGAGAGCCACCGGGAACGTAGTTTCTTTTCACTGTCTTTAGCCTGTGTCAAACAGCCAAGACTAAGTCTCGAAACTACCGTGAACGTAGCCTTTTTAGACTATCCTAATTATTCGACAATAACTAAGATTATCCAAAGACTATCGTGTACAGTACCAAACAGTTACGACTGTGTCCGAGATCTACCGAGATCGTAGTTCTTTAGACTGTCGTGTACTGTACCAAACAGTTACGACCGTGTCCGAGAACGTATCTGAAGATAGACCAGGAACCAACAACCATTGGAGCACGAACGACCAACGAGTTGTCACGAGAGCGAATAACCGAAGTTATTCCGGACAAACAAAAAGAACCGAGAATTTCCGAATGCGAACGAGAACAAGTGGACAAAACCACTTCGGGAGCGACTTAAAACTAGCCTGAAAAGATGAAGGGAAATAAAAACGCAAAAGTCAGGCAATTAATATGAAAATAAAAAGATCATTTATTTATTTCTCAACAGCCTTCTTCTTTTTCTTGTTCTTCCTTTTCTTCTTCTTCTTTTCTTCGGGAGCGGCCTGAGCCGATGAACTTAGGCTGTGTCTCCAATATCTGCTTTGAAAAACAACGAAAATCGCGAAAGTCTCGATTCATCTCAATCCTATAGAGACCGCCACGTGCTCTTTCCGACCGGAGATTTTGGTACCCACTCTATAAATCAATAACTGAATACAATTTGAAAAAATATAACGAGAAAAAAATAATAATAACAATTTTAGTGTACCAGAAACTAAATAAATGCGTACACTATTTAAGTGTTAAATAACCGTTAATTAATAGATATTGCACTGCATGAAAATGAGAAAGCTATCATGTTCCAGATAAACTAATCGATATTTTATATTGTTTTTATTTCAGATTCGCCAAATGAAACTGATCCAGGTAAAGAAAATGTTGTTTCACAAACAAATGATAACTTTCACATCAAGGCGACTGTTCGTAAACGTAAATTGATGCGTTCAGGACAAATTACTTGTCAGAAAGAACGACGGGTTACACGCTCGACATCATTACGTGTAACCCCGGACAAACGTATACTTCGTTCTTCCTCGAAAGTAACAAAAAAATAATTTAATAAGGTTTTTTACAGCTCCATCGTTCATATTAATGAATTATAAATTACTAATTTATGTTCTTGTGTTTTTTTCAATAAATAATTCTTCTTAATAATTATGTTCGTTCTGTTACTATATATTCATAAGGAACCACCTTTTCACGAAAAAAATGAAAATTTTCTCAAAAACTTTTGAATTTTTTCCTATAGTTTTAAAAATTATATTAAATACATACGAAAAATTTTTTTTTTTTAAGTATGTACAATACTAATTCATATTTCAAAGTGAGTGTTTATTTTAGTGTTTCTAAAAACTAAGATCTTTTTTTTAATGTTTTCAAATATCAATTTGATTTAGTGTTGTATCGTAGGCAAAAAATGCTTGTTATTATCTATCGATAAAAATTAATTTTAGTGTTGTCAAAAACTAACATCCTTTTTTAATGTTCTAAAAAAACGATTTATTTTAGTGTTGTATAATAAGCAAAAATGTTATTTATTGTCTATCGATAAAAATTAATTTTAGTGTTCTTATAAACAAACATTATTATCTATTAATGATTACAACTATTAATTTATTTTAGTGTTGTATAATACGCAAAAACTGTTTGTTATTGTCTATTGATAAAAATTAATTTTAGTGTTGTTATAAACCAATATTATGTATTTATGTTTATAAATATTAATTTATTTTAGTGTTAAGTGTTGATATTTATGATATAATGTTCAGCGCCATTTCTTAGCTTTTGATGACTGAAATAGTTTCACCCCTCTACTTTTCGACTGTGAATTTTGGTCGACCGTCAATTTTGGTACCCACTCGATTGTTTACTTTTTGATGTCCATAATAGTAAACATGACATGTTCATAACCAAATAGTCGTATTTTTTTTTTTTTTGTAGTCATAATGAAAATATTTTTATAATTTATTTATTAATTATAATTAATAAATAAATTATAAAAATAAAATATACCTATACGAGATAATATCGATTACTATTTGTGAGTTCATTAAACTTTAAATTAATGTTTTATTAAACTTTATTTATTATAAAAACAGAGGTTATATATAACAGAATGACTATATAAATTAATTAATTCAAATCGTCACCAGTGTTCATTTCATCTTACTGCTTTGATGCATCATGAACCAGTTTATGAATGTCAAAAAGTGTTTTTTCTATGATTTTATTATCTTTAATCCTATCCAGCATTGATCCCATTTTCAGCATGAATGGCTTACAGCTGTCATTCTCAGATTTTTCGACTTCACGTTGAGCTGCTATTTCATTCAATGCTTCAGCCAGCTGTACTTGAGGCTGAATATTTTTTTTCCCTCAGCCACGTGGAGTAGTTACATCCTCATTCAAGTTTGTAGATGTTTTAAAATTTTCACCAGAGTAAACAATAATTATTAATAAAAAAAAATATTTTTACAGATGTGAAAACTAGACTCGCGCTCTTGGTTTGATGACTTCATCCAGGAAAGCCATACTTTCTTCATGAGCCCACTTCTTGATTGGTTCATCTGGTGCAGCTGAACCTGTACTCCCTCGTTTCAATCGTTTGACTCGTGAAAATGAGTCTCTCAGACTTTTCTACTTGTTAGTTCAATCTTTGACAGTCAAGCCTGAAGCTTCCAAGTGGTTGGCTGAAATAGTTTTAAATATACTATAATAAAAATACTAACAACTTTGTCTAGATGTCTAGGTGTACTTGAAGATCATGTTACTTAGTTAATATTATTCTATTAATTTACGAAGCTATTTGCACCATCTTCGAGAATATTTAACCATCTTACCTTTCATGTTGTCCAGTATACTATGAAAAATTCTATATATGTCTCCATATATGTCTACCCAAAGATCTTCAGTATGCTCAGAAGATCTCTGATACAGAGGCTTTTCATAATTCTATAAATCTTCATTTTTTTTAACAAGAGAAATGAATTCTTCTTGCGTGTCAAGTGTCCATTTTACTGGAGTTACATTTTCTTTTGATTTTCGTTCAGTCTTGGTGGTTTTTGTATTGGATAATAAAATAGTACGAGGTGAAACATAAAGTATTTCAGATTTTTCATAGAATTTTGCTTTATGATTAATAAAGCAACTATGATCCCATAGCAATGTACCGTCATCCTGATGAGCTCCAACTATTACAGAATCACATTTATCACATATTGCCTCTGACATATCCTTTGAAACAATAATTTAAATACAACAATCAAATATCTCATTGTTGAGTGATCAAACATTAATAAATTATTGAAAACTATATTCAACTCGCCATTTTTTAACTTTAAATGAATAAATAAACAAGTGAATGAAAAAAATATTTATTTACCAACAGTTTTTAACATTCAACAAGCAAATTTAGCTGACACGAAAAAGCAAAAACCAGAAAATGTTCTTTTAGCACAACAGTTATTCTTCTTTTGTTTTTCCAATTGTTTTTTTACTATCGTCACTTGTTAAATCAAACGAATATATATAAAAAATACTCTATGGAGTGTATAAAAGAATACAAACATATATTCAAAAGTTATGATTTATTTGACAACAAAAACATATTATTATTAATAATATAAATATATGTATAAAACATTTAAAATATTACAATCTTATTCTTCTTTCCATTATCATTATTTGAATTACTAATTTTCTATTCAACATCAAAATTTTATCAGTTTTTTTACAATTGAAAATTTACTCATTGATGAATCCTGTCGAACTGCCAAGAAACAGCACCTTCATGCATGAAATGTTCAGTAAATTTTTGACGATAATGTTTACCAAGATGAGATGACTCTTTCTCAAGATCTTCACAAGCAGCTAAACCATTTCCAGTTCCAGCTCTATCTGTTTGTGAAGATCCTGGATTGATTTCTTCAGTTCTTGACTCACAACTAATTAGCCTCTGGTCAAATTAAAAATTACGACCTGTTTTTTTTGGTTGCATAAGATAATTATGCAAACAAATAGTTGCTTTACATATTTTCTTAATTGTATCTTCTTTGCCAAGTATTGGTCTACGTAGAATTCGCCAACGAGCACTCCAAATCCCGAAAGTATTCTCAATCATTCGTCTAGCTCTACTAAGTCTATAATTGAAGATTCTTTTATCAACACTTGCTTCTAGTTGTCCTGGATAAGGTCGGAGTATAAATGAAGATATAGCAAAAGCTTGGTCACCAACTAAAACAAATGGTAGAACAGTCTTTGCACTTCCAACAACTAGTGCTGGCTCTGGAACATTCATTAATCCTTTTTCAAATTTGGGTCCCATTAGTGACCTCGAAAAAATTCCATCATCACTTTGTCAACCACTAGCACCAATGTCGACTAGTATAAACTGATACTGATGATCACAAATTGCCAAAACGACTATGCTGTGGTAGCCTTTATAGTTGCAATGTTGTGAACCAGCATTTGGTGGAGCCTTGGAAAGACGAAAATAAAATAAAATTTCTATTACATTCGTTCTAAGAAGAAAAACATACTTGAATATGAACATGACGTCCATCAATAGCTCCGATGCAGTGTTGAAAATGCCAAAACTTGCCAAAACCATTTGCTATTTTTTTCAAGTCTTCTGATGTTGGTGGAGACAAAACAATTGGTTGAAGTTTATCCCATGAAGCTGAACAAACCAATGAAATAATCTGACATACCGTTAATGTTTCCATATTATATTGAGAGGATATGGATATTTGGCTATCACCAGATGCAAGATATTTTAAAATATATTAAATTTATATTAAGGTACAACCAGGGAAAATTAAAAATAATGACGATTCCACGAATTTTATAGAATAGATAATTGAAATAACGATACACCTTTTTCTTTAATCAGTATTTTTGTTATAAGATGTTTTTTTGATTAATTAACTGTTAAAGATGGTCCTTTTTTTTGAGGTTAAACATAGGCTCTTATGGAAAACGATGTTCGGTTTTTCATAATACCCCATCGAAATACTTGAAAAAATAATGCCATATTTACCAAAAACTGAAGGATAAAACTAGAAAAAAAGACGAAAAATCATCACCTAAATTTAGCATAGGTTTTAATATTCAATTTAAATTAATAGAGGATAATAAATTTTTGTCTTTGTCTAAATACTTGAGTGAAAGTGAGAAACAGTATTCTCTTTCTAATCTCTCGTTCTTTTCGCACTCATGAATATATAATGTTTTTAGCAAACATCCGCCAGATGTCTCTCATTTTGCCCTGGTTGTACCTTAGAATATTTATTTTATTAATAAATATATATTTTTTTATGTGCGTACCTTAGAGTAACACAAAGACGTTCTGCACAAGAAATGGGTTTTCGAGCAATTGTTACACGGTGAAACTCAACAAGTGGTGCAATCAAATTCACAATATATTCAAATTGAGTTGGTGTTATCATAAAATAGTTTTGAAATCGTACTCCATCCTTTAACAATGTTGAGAAATTAAGAGCATGAAAACCTCTTGGACGATTACGTACAAAATCTTTTTCCCAACATCGTTTTTTTTTTTTTTATTCAAATCAACAACAACAATTGGTACAATATGTCATCTACTAATTCATCGATATCATCATCACCATTATCACCATCACGATTGTCGTCAGAAATATTATTTAAAAATTTGCAAATTTGCTCCATTAAATAGCACTGGAAAATTTCAATGTACACAATACAGTATGTACTCAATAAACATTCAACAGCGATAAAAAAACGAAAAAGTAATCAAATAAAAGAAATTTTTTGTTATACCAACTCTTGTGTAAATACAATTAAAATCGAAATTATATGAATAAATCAAAGTTATATTATTATAAATAAAACTTGGTTATGAACACGTTATGTTTACTATTATTGACATAAAAAAGTAAACAATCATGGCGGTGTGCCACTACACTGACGTCATCCTACGACAGCTCTACGACAGCTTACGACATGCTGTCGTAGGATGTCGTAGGCCTGTCGTAAGGATGTCGTAAGGCAATGTAGTGAGTGTGAATCCGCCTTCAGAGTTTGATCCGATAAACAAAAATCATGAGCTATATATATAATTTACGAAGTCTTCTTACAAAAGCCAAATTAGTTTGGAAGAATTTAGTAAGCTTGAAGAAAGTGTTCAAAGCTTTACAGTGGTTACGGTTAAACAATATACTCTACGAAGATATTGTATTGCCGAAATCTGCTGAAAGATTAATGCAAAACTTAAAAAATAATGACATCAAATTTTAAGTCGAATCAAATGACAGAGAAAATAATGGAAGTGATAAAAAACATATGACAATTCAAAGTTCCCAAAGTGATGATGAAAATCGGGTAGCGAATATTACTGGTCAACAGATCGAAAAAATTATTAATAAGTATGGGAACGTAGCATGTAAACTAGTTCTCAATCCAGTAGAAGATCACAATAATAATAATGAGATTCATGAAAATGATCTTTTGGAGCGACGAGCTATTCTTACCCAAATAGACCATTCTGAATTAGACTATGAACAATTCACAGTTTATCCTTTATATGATAAACGAATAAACAAAACGGCTACAGACGTATATCGGATGTTTAAAATTCGAGAGGAACCATTGGATCCAAGATTGAAAACTTTAGATTTGAAATGTTTTCTAAATCTATATCCTCGAGGGATAAATGGACAGTATGAAAATCGAGCCGAGAAGGTCCGTGATCATGATTTTATCAAACAACAGCTCTGTTCCCTCAAGCCACGATTTAGATTAGATCATCAATATATATTTTTTTTACTACAAAATGATACTATTAGAAGACTTAAGGCTGGAATTTATCATATGTTGAATGTTACGAACCCACGTGATAAATACACTGTCAAAAATCATTTGAATAAACTGAGTGGGGGACAGTTAGGGGGTGAGTTAACTTCTATTCCTGAGCGCCTTTCAAATACCGAAGAATTTTGAAAAAAGCCAAGAAACAATCTTAAATGTATGATACGAGAATATGGTCCCGCCACATGGTTTCTTACGTTAAGTCCAGCAAAGTATATGTGTGAAGATTTAGTTTTATATGTTCGTGAAATAAATTCACTATTTTTAAACAACGTGTCACTGGGTCGAGTAATTACTGCAGACCCTGTGTCAGTGTCTCGCTATATAGATCGAAAATTCCGTGCCATGCTAGATTTTCTTAATTCAGACAGTCATTCTCTTGGCAAAATAACCCATTTTTTGGGTGACGAGGATATCAAGGTCATGCTATTCAACATTTCCATACAATAATATGAGTTGAAAATGTTCCTATAATAGAAAAAGACGAAATTGAAAAAATAGTAATGTTTGATCAACAATAAAATGCCGAATGAGAACTCATCACCAACATTGTATCGTAGAGTAACAACTCATCAGACTCATTATCATAATAGCTACTGTATGCGATCATCAAAAAATAAATAGGGAAAAATAATTCAATATTGCCGATTTGGTTTTCCTCGGCCTGTAACTGATACATTCGTTTCACGTGTTCCTGCAATTGCAATTGCAAATCACAGACAGTTGCGTTTTAAAGATAAACTTTATGATCTTCCCAGAACAGAAGATGAAAAAAATATCAATGAATATAACCCTGCCATTCTTGCAGTTTGGGAAGGAAATATGGATATTTAATATGTCGGTGGAAGTACTTCAACAATCATAACTTATATCATCAAACATATAACAAAACATGAACGCTCTAAAACACAAGCTATGGTGAATGATATCAAGTCAACAGCACGATTGCTCAATGAAAATTGCTTTTCAAAGTTCAAATAACAGAGAAATTAGAGCTCTTGAAGCAGCAGATACATGATTAGGAGTTTCTCTAAGTGGGACTGATAACAATAGAACAATAAAATAGTTAAATGTTAGACAAATCAGAGGACGTAAAGTAAAGCCATACGAAGGGATTCAAAAAATAGAAGGAGAATCAACATATTTGTGCCCCATCTTTAATTGATAATAATTATCCCTCACGTCTTGCTGCTTTGGAAAATTTGTGCCTATATGAATTTGCTAGAGAATCGGACGTTGTTGAATCTGAACCCATATCTGATGGAGTGGAGTATTATATACTCAAAAAAAACTATGAAGGAAATCCTATGTTATGGGTTAAAAAACACTCACGAGGCTATTTGATTAATACAATATTAAAAGTCAGCCCGAAGAATTTTACTTCTAAATATTATTTTTATCCGATCCTGGGAGGAATACTGATCAATTAAAAACTGGTTTTGAAACATTTGCTGATTTATTTAATGCTAAAAGAGGCCAACTCCAAAAAGCGTGTGATTCCTTCCAACACCAAGAAAATTCTTAAAAGGGTTTGGATTATGTGCAACAGTTAATTGGAGAGAATAAGCAGGATATTATTGAAAATAAAGCCCAGTAGAACGAACCAGAAGATCTTATAATTGATGATAATGACAAAAAAGCAGTTGGTAAAGCTATGAAAGACTTTATAGATATTGGTCATGCAGCTGCGAACGGAGAAGTTAATTCAAAAGACTTAATTAGTAAGTCAAATACTGACCAACTTAGAGTCTTTCATTGAGTGACTGCTACTCTTACAAATCATGGGGATGAGCCATTACGAATTTATGTCAGTCGAGAAGGTGGGACTGGTAAAAGCTTTTCAATTTATGTCAAAACGTGGATCTGAAAAACATTAAATCGTCCGATAGCAATAGCTGCACCTACAGGCCTTGCTGCATTTGATATTAACGGTATGACATCGCAAAGAATTTTTTCACTTCCTGTTCAACATGGAGGCACTCAAAAATACAAAACCATGTCTGATGCTACTTTAAAAGTATCACGTGAACAATTAACAGATATGGTAATTATTGATGAAATTTCGATGGTTTCTAATCCCGGAAGGAAATGCCATATATGGTCTGGATATGTATCGAGATATAATCATAAATATATACAGATATAAAGATATATACATCAATATATATTTTAGTTTATATTCATTTTCGCCACATTTGTATACTTATAAATATATTTAAGGAACTATATGTTTTGTGTAATGTTCATATATATAGTTTACCATATATTTTTAAATAGTATATGTTCAATGCATATATTCAAATATACACAAAAATCATATAAACCATGTATATAAACACTGAACATATATGAGCAGAAACGCCAATTATCGGCATGGTTTGGGTGACCCATCCTCAGAACTTCTTGAAATTTTGACAGATTATAGTCCTCGATAAAATACACTTACGTATTTTTTTTTTATTTTTCCATTCATTATTTTGTCAGTTATCGTATGAGGCATTTCATCAAAATCGCAGAATTGATATTTTTCGATAATTTTTTTCAGTTTTTTATACGAAAAAAAAAAATTCCAAGTGAATGATTTTCTGAGTCAAATTTTCTCAGCTTTTATAAAAAAATATTTTTTTTTTTTCTAAATTTCATTTTTATTATTGAAAATTATGTTTGAAATTTAAAAAGCTGAATTTATGGGCTTGCCCCTATATTGATTTTTTTAAAAGTATCATTTTCGAAAAGCTGAGAAAATTCTACATAATATAAGCCTATAATGCTGTTGGGTTCTCTGTAAAAACGGCTGGGATAAATAATAACCCAAAAAAAAAATCCATGATTTTGAAATTTTTATTTTATGAGAAAATTTAA
>MKYW01000180.1:252008-263780 GCA_015776835.1 Aphidius ervi | reverse complement strand
AGAGTAAGGAAAGCCGGATCCGATTCAAGTCCGGTTACCCAGATCCGATTCGGATCCGAAAAGAGTCAAGAAACCCGGATCCGACTTACCTTAGCCAAACCTGACTGAACCCGGATGTTGACTTTGAAAAAAAAGTCACACTTCGATTTAAGTCCGGCAATCCGGATCCGATTCGGATCAGGAAAGAGTGAGGAAAGCCGGATCCGGTTAGCCTTAGCCGTAACGGATCCGAAAAGGGTCAGGCAACCCGGATCCGGATTACCTTAGCCATCCCGGATCCGATTCGGATCAGGATCCGGCCAAGCCGGATTCGGATCAGGATCCGGCCAAGCCGGATTCAATTTCCACTCGGGTTAGCACAAACTACAATCAATAGCATTGAATCATGTCGTTAGTTTTTTTTTAAATAAATTTTTCTGTATAATTTTTTTTGTATCTGAATAGAATAAAAAAAAAATTAATTACTCACATGAAACCAAGAAGACTCGTGCATCCTACACAGGCCAAAATTGTTTTTTTTTTCTTTTTTCTGTTCTCCATTCTACGACGTATATAATGTCTGCATCCTCACGATCATAATTATTTGGATCAAAATCTTGAATCCAATTTATTGGTACTCCAGGAGTATACGTATTATGGAACTCACCACCGATCCATTGCACTAGTGCAACAGGCTCAGGCATTTTTAATGCTGATAAATTTTATAATAAATGTCACTTGCAAAACCGCAACGATATACACATTCACTTTTTTTTTTCTTCATTTATATCGTTGTTATTGTGTTGTTAAGGAAACAAGACAACTTTATACAAATAAAAATATAAATGTATTATGAAATATTAATCAATAGAATAATAAAATATTTAAATATTTAAATATTAAAACATATATTTTAAAATCAGTAAATCAAGACAACTTAGTAAATATAAATATATTTAAATACTTTTAGTATGCCTTTAAAAAAAAAGAGGACCTCATAAAAAATACTCTGTTTTCGGGAATACAAACGCAATTCCTTCACGAACACTTAGAGATTGGAGGTTCAAAAAAGAAATTTTTGTGAGCCATCTAGACTCGCGGTAATGTTGGATATATCAATCTGACAATATGAAAGTAATATAAATTATAATAATAAAATAATCGATAATAATTTTGTATGAATTATATAAAACTTTGTTGCACGTGTTATATATATATTTTTTTTTTTAATTTGTTTTTTAAGTTTTCCTTTAATATCATTTACCAATAAACTTTTAAACCATGAATTCAAAGATAATGAATTTCGAGCATAATAATTTTTCCTTAGATCATTTATGTAATTTACTTATTGTCCCCAAGATGATTCTCTCTGCTTTTATAATGTTTTAGTATGTCAAAAATATTTTTAAATTACACTGTAAATTACACATCAAAAAAATTATCGTCGATAATGTCGGTAATACACGATACGATACGATACGATAACGTCTATGACAATACGATAATAAGACGACACGATAATCTGATTTTTGTCGAATTTTTGGACGACACTCTATTTATTATGTGTAAACATCTTCGGCGTGTTGTTGTAATTGAACAAAATAATAATAAGTACACACCCGTGTAAAAAAATATTGTTCTGAAAGAATGCCGTAGGAATCCATCATAAAGTTCACCATGATTTCACTAAGAATATTCATCTAATGAAACAATGATGAATACATTCATGGTGAATAAGTTCATAGTAAAATGATGTCGTTCACCGGGAATGCCGCAGTATCTACCGTGAATTTTACAATGAGTTTATCGTGAATTTCACAATAAATATTTATTTAATATTATAAAAGCTAATTTATTTTTTTTAATTTATACCAACATTGAACATATTTTTATTTTTTATTTTCAAACAGCTTGTTTTTTATTTTTTTAAATAGTAAATATTACAAAGAATTATATTTGAAAATACATCACAAATCACAAATATCAATATATAATATTTAATATTTAATAATTTATCATTAAATAAATAAGAGAAACAACAAGTTTTGTCTTTTAAAACCTACAATATACTGAAATATATATATATTTTTCTCGATAATTTAGATAATAATAGTTTAATATAAAGTTTAAAATGATAATATTCGCCATCGTAATTTTCAGACATGTCTAATTACCAAAGGTATATATATATATTTTTAATGATTAATTTTTATTTATTGAATACATTGTCATAGAATATATATCGGGGAAAACTATAGAAATATAGATATATATTGTTCAGGTATGCTTTGCAATAATACAATTTTATTTTATTGATCAAGTCAAGATTATTAACGGGGTCAATAATATAAAATAATTCTGGATCTTTAGGATTTGTTATTTTAAAACAAACATTTTTGATATTATTAACGTTAATTGCAATAAGCGGTACATTCAACGCGTCTTTCCCAATACTCATACCCTTTATTTCACTACATCGTAATGATGTTTCATTAGTTGGGGAAATAATTCCAACTTTCTGAATCATTGCACACGTTAATGAACGATTGTTTATTATAGAGTCTATTTTTATAAAAATTTCAATACATCCCGTGCATATTATTCCATTACACTCATACTTTACCAAGCTAGAATTCGTCCTTCGTGATCGATCATATGATTTAGAGTCATAGACAACTCCAGCATGGTAAAGTCGTTTGAAGGTAAAGCAAACATCCTGACAATTGATAGTGAGGGGTTTCAAAGCATTTGTAATTTTATTATCAAACGATATCGTTTTTTTCAAAGCTCCTAAAATGAACGAAGAATTTTCAATATGTGTGATTTTTTTTCTACGTTTAGAACTTAGCTCCATTTTTTCACAGAAAATTGTCATTTCTGTTTTTTTTTCTATTAATTTAGATTTAAGCATAATTAAATTTGTAAATGTAGATACTACATTGCAGATTTGTAAATGAGTATATCTTGTACCGAAGATCAAACTTTTAAATATGCCGTTTAAATTTTCGTAAGGAATAAGAGAGGTTGTTCTTAACGGCCCAAACTTACGGACATTGTCAGCAAGATGCAACAAGAGATGCAAATTGCAGGTCATATTACGTTCATAGTAAATGTCAGAAAAATTACACACATATTTTTTGAATAAATTAGACGCTATTTCAATCATTTCCTCACTTACACTTTGACTACTTAAACTTATTATTCCGGATACAAGTAGTTTATGGTGTTGAAACTGCTCTGGTGGCATTATAATGCTAAAAATTGGAACTGAGTAATAAAATAAAAAATTTCTTAACTCGTGGGCTTTCTAAAATTTCGAATCATCAATTGATCGTGGTAAATGTGTGACAAATGCAGGTGGTTCAATACGGCGAAGTTGTTGATTTACGTATTCAATAAAATGACGCAGTGATCCTTTTTCATTTACGTTTTTAAACCATATTTTCAATAATTTTTTCACAACCCCCAAGTATACACAGTGCATATCGTCAATTGCAGTAGTTTCCACGAAATTATCTGAAATTTGTGACAGTATTGTAGGGCCTTTGACACCGTTTATATTATCTACATTTCAATATACAGCTCGTTTACCATCATCTATTGTTTCTTCGGTTGTACGTAATTTCAGTTTTTTTACATATGGATAGATACGAAATTTTTTAACAGGTTTAGTTTTTATTTTACAGATTAAACAGCCAAAACATAAAAGATTTTGTTTCATATTTAGCATTAAGGAACGTGATGGTATATCAGCTGTTCCACAAAGCAATTTTGCACGAATAATTACATTTACATTACCAACAGTCATTTCCACCCCTCTGTATAATTTAAAAAATGAATCCCGGAAAACATTTAGGAACAAGTTCGCTTTTGGCTTCACACGGCCAAACCAAATACCAGCTAATATAATATTTTCTTTTTTACATCTATCGGCAAAAGGTAACTCGTTAATTTGCAAAAAAAATGGCCAAGTTTGTAATTTAGAGGACTTAAAAATTGAAATTCCGTCAGTGTTCCACGTAAAAGACAAATTCCAGAAATTACTTAAAAAACCATTGTTTTCCGTCAAGTTTTTATATACTGAGCCATCAAAAATATCCTCTAAATTATTTTCGGATATTTTATTACGATTAAAACGTGAACCTAATTTATCTACAAAGCCTGGTCTATTTATCAGCTTATTAATTTGTGGTATAATTGGTAACACTAAGAAATAATTGATATTCAAACTCGATCGGCATTCAGGGCACATTGAATTACGACTGATTACTTTTGTATAACAAGTAGAACAAAAAAAATGTTTTATATAATATGCCTGATTTTTTGAGAAAAATTTTTTAAACCGATAGATTGATTTGATGCATAAGTTTGGTTTCATGCAATGTAGAAAAATTAGTTGTAGTAGATCAGCCAGACAACTTTGACTGAGTTTATGCCTAATAGTTATCAATAAAATTGACAATATACTTTCTCCTAGAGTTAGAGGTGCCCCACAATACAATGGCTCATCCATGGACTTGAATTCATTATCTTTTAAATTTTCGTCTTCATCATTCTCACTATCATCAGATGAGTCAGATGAGTCAGATGAGTAAGCTTCTTCTGATGATGACGAAGAAGTAAATTCATCAGTAAACTCACTATGTGAACAAGTGTTTTTCGTATCAAGGTTGTCGTATTCATTATCACTGACTACAGAAGAAAAGTCTTGAAAACCATCAGCTGAATTCGGCTCAGTATCACTCTGCAAAACTTTTAGAAAAAAGAGTATAATATTATTAAATATACATGTATATTGATAATATATTTATACTCTTTATCATTCTTAAATATGTATGACAGGCATATATTCTGAGAATTTATGTGTGTGACGCTACAGACTTTGACAGAAGAGACTCGTCTTGATAGATAAACTTTGGCGAGACAATGAAGTCCCCTTTGATTTATATTTTTTTTATTATTTATTATATTCTTTTATTTTAATACTTCAACGTATATATATATATATAAACATTGAATATAAATGTTAACTTATTCTATGATTTTTATCTATTCTATTCATTTGGTATATTATAATGATCCTTAAATAATAAACTACCAATTTTTTTTTTTATTTGTATGCTAATTTTTTTGTCATTAAACCACGATGATGTGAGCAAGTCCAGTTGATATATAATTATTTTTTAAAAATAAACTAAACATCTCTTACAATAGATATGTGAGAAAAAATAAATATATTTCATTAAGACATGATAAAATATATATTAGGGTGGACCAAAAAAAATTTTTTTCGTTATTTTTTTTTGCTTTTCGAGTATGTTTTCACTGGGGATAAAATAGAATCACTGTAATTTTTGCAAATTTTTTTGATCATATTTAGGGGTTGCGATCATCCCTTAAATGTAAAAAATGACTTTTTTACTGTTTTTAATTTTTTTCATATATAAATTTTAAATTTATAAAAAAGTTGTTAGTACGAAAATTATTCGTTATTAATAAGTTCATTCGACTGTAATTTTTTTTTGTAAAAAAAAAAAAATCTTAATAACTTTTCAGCCCTTCAAAGTCAACAATTTTATTAATTTTCATAAACAACCCTTAATAAGCCCCCCTAAATAATTTTTTTAAGGGTTAAAACTACTTTTATCGTATTCCTTGGTCAATTTATTATAAAAAACATATATACATTTACCAAATTAGTTGAATTTTAATGGAAAAAAAAAATGGATAAAGAAAATTTATGTAGAAAATTATATCCATGAGCAAGTCTACCAACTAAGGACGTTGATCTAGGCCTCACTCTCTTGGATCTTTCTGAAAATTGATCAGTTGCAAGACTAGATTAAGACGGTAAACTCTTATTTTTTTTTTTTTTTTTCTTTTGCCATTATTTTCGGAGTTATTGTATGGGGAATTCTATCACATTCATATTTTTTTTTTTTTCAAGCATTTTTTTAGACTTTGAGAACAAAATAAAAGTTAAATCAATAGTATTTTTTCACGTAGAATTTTCTCAGCTTTTCATAGGAAATATTAGTTTTTTTGTATATTCATAAAAAAACTTTAAAATTAGAGTTTAAAATGTAAAATGCTGTTTTTGTGGGCTTGCCCATACATTGATTTTTTTGAAAATATTTTTTTTGAAAAGCCAAGAAAATTTTACTTTCATAGTGAGAAATTCAAGATGGGATCTCTGTAAAAACGGCCAGAATCAATAAAAAAGTAAAAAAATGAAATAAACAATTGTTTGCAAAATTTTTTTTTTTTACTTTAATAAACTAACCTCATTGCATAACGATGAGAATAGGTCTAATCGATTGGTAATGACGCCCTGAAGACAAAAATAACAATGGCTGACCATTCAGAGGGAACTTTTCTGATGGCCAACCTAAAAACTGCGAGTTCTAACAAAAAAATAGCTAAAATGAGATAAGTCAACTTACCTTATGGCATAACGATTGTAACCATGCCTAATCGATCAGTAATGATGCTCCAAATATTAAAATAACAATGCAGCTCTTAGGTTGGCCATCAAAAAAGTTCCCTCTTTATGGTCAGCTATTGTTATTTTTGTCTTCAGGGCATCATTACCAATCGATTAGACCTATTCTTAATCGTTATGCAATGAGGTTAGTTCATTAATGTTGCTTCCCAGAGATTTAATTTCTATTAAATTTTTCTTTTTTTGGCTTATTTTGTAAAGGAAATAATTATCTATCTGGTAAATTTTTTTTAATTTTTTCTGACGTGGATATTTTGAGATAATTAGTCTCACAGTTGATAACTTTTATACATGAGGATTGGGAGGAACCTCACATTTTGATTTTGAGCATATTCGTGGCATAAATATTGGTTCGGTGATGCGACTGGGGAGCAACCTTAAGGTAAAAAAAAAAAATTTTGCGAACAATTTTTTTTCCGTTAAAATTCAACTAATTTGGTAAATGTATATAGGTTTTTTATAGTAAATTGACCAAGGAATACGATAAAAGTAGTTTTAACCCTTAAAAAAATTATTTAGGGGTGCTTATTAGGGGTTGTTTATGAAAATTAATAAAATTGTTGACTTTGAAGGGCTGAAAAGTTATTAAGATTTTTTTTTTTTTACAAAAAAAAATTACACTCAAATAAACATATCAATAACGAACAATTTTCGTACTGCCAACTTTTTTATAAATTCAAAATTTATATATGAAAAAAATTAAAAACAGTAAAAAAGTCATTTTTTACATTTAAGGGATGATCGCGACCCCTAAATATGATCAAAAAAATTTGCAAAAATTACAGTGATTCTATTTTATCCCCAGTAAAAACATACTCGAAAAGCAAAAAAAAATAACGAAAAAAATTTTTTTTGGTCCACCCTAATATATATATATATATATATATATATAATAATGTTGAATCTATCAATTACACGCAAACACTATGAATCTATTAATAAATATATGCCTAAACAAGAGAAATAAATTTTTTTTATTTTTAAATTGATACAAAGAAAGGAAATATAAAAAAAAAAATTATTTTTGTATCCTATTAAACATCTCCGTTTCACCCAACCATTCACACTACACGCGCTTATGAAGTCTACACCACATTTATTTACCTACGCTCGCCTTCTCATATATATGTAAATACGTTTAAAAATACATACTATTTTCATTAAACGATGATGAATCAGTCTCCGACATGTGTTCACTTGGTACGTTTGCCCGGTTAGCCTCATTTGATACACTTGGCATGAAAAAATCCTCATTGCCCATATTTTCATGTGCTAAATATTGGTTTTCATAATAATTAATACACATTTTATCATCAATTAATAAAATAAAAATCTTACGTTGTTCTAAACCTTCCTCATCCTCACTAGATGTGAGACACACATTTAATTTCTTACGTATTCGCCATTGTGTTGTCCTTGAATACTCGTGAAACTCCAGATTGCGGCGAGGCATTAAAAATCTTTTTGAATAAATAATAAAAAAAACTTATGATCTATTGAATTGAATTTCACTTGAATTTCTTTATAAAATATTTTATAATTTTTTTTTTATAAATTTATCAAATAAATTTTTTGTATTGATTATTTTATTAAGCGTTGTTTTTTTTCAATAAATGTGGTAACGAGAATCATCACCGGTTGTTATTAACAAAAGCCGTCACCAAGTAACATTAAACAAATGAATTTGTTATTCGTTGCTATAGAGTATCCAATACATTCGTCTTAATATCTTGTCATTTATAAAATTTAATACAAAGTATTTAATCACTGCTTAAATATGTGCTCACTTGCTTTTTTCCAAGCCACGAAAAATATTGACACAGTATTATCTAAAAATGTTCGACAAAATAAAAAAAGTAGTAAAATTAAATGGGGAGAAAAGTGGATAAAAGCCAGAATATTATTAAAAAATGGCAAGTGTCTCAAGAATTTTTTTTTTTCGTATTGTCTAAATTAAAATTTTTTGGATAGATAACAAGATGTTTCTTGATGCGGTTGAAGTTAATATTCATGGCGTTATCACAAAATTGCCAGATATGAATTTAAACACGACTATAAACAATAAATCATTGATAAAAAAATTAATTCATCATAATATTGATCGGGACATCATTCATTTGCCTAACATTACTGAAGAGAAAATCCAAGGTAATTTCAGAACGAAGTTTTTTTTTCAACACTTGTACTTGGTTGAATAATTTAGTTTCATTTTATAAATATATAATTTTTTTATAAAGATTCTCAAGAAACTAACCCTATAATCATTCATCCCAATGATGGTGGTCATAAAAAGCGTCAACTTCAGTCACCTGAACCGATCAGTAGAGAAAAAAAACAATTCAAAGAAAATCATCAAAAATTTTCTGAAAATGTCACTGATTATTCAACAGATGAATGTGATTGGAGAAAAAAAAAAACTTATTATCTTCCTACTAGTTGTATAAAACCTATAAAGTCAACTACGAGCATTCAACAGAAACCGCCAAAGCTGAAAAAAGGTTACTTTTTTTTCAATATAAGTATTGTTTTAACTATGTATTTTTTTTTACATGTTTTACTCAACAGTTTTTTTAGTTATCATTGTATTTAACTATGCGATTTTTTTTTATTTTTTTTTGATCAATAAAAGATTCGGAAAAAAGTTATGATAGTTTAGAAAAATGTCAACTGCAATCACCTGAGTCGAATGAAGAGGAAAATGGACTAAATGAAAGCATGTCCACAGATGATAATGATTTCTCATCAGATGAATACAAGAGAAAGGAAAAAAAGAACGAAAAAAAAAAATATAGAAAGAAAAAAACCAAGTCAAATAAAAATATTTGCAATATTTCAAGTGATGAGTCAAATGACGAGACTGAAACACGATTGAGTACACGCATTGATACAAGCATGTGCCAGGATCTGTGTGAAATTCCAAAGTCACGGGGAAAAAATATTCTCGGCATTCACTATAGTAGTAGTTCAACTGATTCAAATTGTGATGAAGATGGAAATGAGAAAAACATTGGAGATAGTATGGTCTTCTTTTATTTCTTAATATATCGTTTATTACTGTTTACATGTTATTGTTTATTATCTAATATTTAAAATTTTTCTTTTTTTCTATTTTTTTTTTCAACTAATATGCAATTTGTTTTGAATTTAATGTTTCATCTAATTGATCTTAATTTTATATTTTCAATCTAATCAGTGGTGCTGTTACCCTACAATTCATCGTTTGATAAAAATGATTTGGAAACACATCAGATCAATATCTCAAGTTCAGATGGTGAAAGCCCAAAGTCGAATATATTTAATAAAATTATACCAGAGTATCAGCCAACTCTTTTAGGTTTGTCAGAAAATTTATGAAAATTAATTTATAATAACTAACAAATAATATTGATTTAGAAACACCAGGGATTATAAAGTACTTGGAATCATTAAGTAAAACGATTGGCTCACAGTATTGATCCAAAGAAGACCCAACAAACAGTTTAAATGCAGGTAAAGCTATAATTACTCCCAATTAATGAAAAATTTTATTAAAATTAATTAATTTTTTTAATTTTATCAATTTTGGTCCAAATATATTCATGTTAACAATAATTTCTTTCATCCGGTGTGTCAAGTAATATCAAATACACACAAAACGTATGAAAATAAGATTAAAAAAAAAAAAAAAATTTGTGAGCCATCTAGACTCGCGGGTTTATTATATGTAAACATCTTCGGCGTGTTGTTGTAATTGAACAAAATAATAATAAGTGCACATATAAACAAATTTTTTTCATTCGTTTATAAAAATATTGTTTGTTTTTATTTTATTTTTTTCTATTTTCATACAATTATTGTTGTTCAGTAATTTTCAATAATCAGTGATTTTAAAATTTCGATATATCAATTTTTTTATCCTAATGTTATATTAACGATTGATAAAACTCATGAAGTAGAAAAAAAAGTTTAAAAAAAAAATTTTTGGTATATTCCGAATATTTGTCGAGTTATCGATATTTTTCCGGTATTGGTTTTTCCAAAATTCCGGCTGGTTTTTTCAAAATATACAATAACAATTGTAATACTTGAGTATTGAATTATTTTTGGAAGGGTGAGTAATTATTTTTTTTGTGCTAAAAATGAAAAAAAATAATGGAAAGCATATGTGACATACGGTACCATTAATTAAGACTCTTATACACTGTTTATATACATATTATAGTGTTAACCTATGTTTACATCTAGCGCGCGCGTGCGCATACTATACAGTGTGTTTCTTAAGCTGATTTTTTAAGAAATTTTTAAGAAATTTAAGACATTTTTCAGAAGAAACGAAAACGTATCTCCGAAAAAAAAGGCGTACTTTTGTACTGGCGTTTGTATTTGTCGAGTTATCGATATTTTTCCGGTATTGGTGGTAATTTGTTTCGTAATTGATAATATAATAGAGCTAAGAAAAAGATATGGCTAAGTAAAATATTTTGGCTGGTAAAAATATGTAGATATTGTTTGTTTGGCTATAATTGAGACTAAGTGAAAAATATAGCTAATGGAAAGATGTAGCTGAGGGAAAAATTAAACTGGTAAAATTATGTAGATATTGTGTAATTAAATATAATTGAGACTAAGTAAAAAATTAAGCGGCTAAATAAAATATTTAGCTAAGGGAAAGATGTAGCTAAGTAATATATATAGCTAAGTAAAATATTTAGCAAATTGGAATATGTAACTAAGTAAAAGATGTAGCTAAGTAAAATATATAGCTAAGTAGAATATTTAGCTAATTGGAATATGTAGCTAAGTAAAAGATGTAGCTAAGTGAAATATATAGCTAAGTAAAAAATTAAGCTGGTAGAATTATGTAGGTATTGTGTCTTTGGCTATAAGTGAGACTACGTGAAATATCTAGCTAAGTAAAATACTTAGCTAATTGGAATATGTAGCTAAGTAAAAGATGTAGCTAAGGAAAAGATGTAGCTAAGTAAAATATATAGCTAAGTAAAAAATTAGCTGGTGAAATTATGTAGATATTGTGTGTTTGACTATAATTAAGACTACGTAAAATATCTAGCTAAGTAAAATATTTAGCTGATTGGAATATGTAGCTAAGTAAAAGATGTAGCTAAATGAAATATGTAGCTAAGTAAAATAAATAGCTAAGTAAAAGATGTAGCTAAATAAAATATTTAGCTAAGTAAAAAATTAAGCTGGTAAAACCATGTAGGTATTGTGTGTTTGGCTATAATTGAGACTACGTAAAATATCTAGCTAAGTAAAATATATAGCTGATTGGAATATGTAGCTAAGTAAAA
>MKYW01000180.1:220881-246147 GCA_015776835.1 Aphidius ervi | reverse complement strand
TTATTTTTTTTTTTTTTTATATTTTGTTTACTTTTCTATTTGAATATTTAATTAATATTATTTTAAACTTTTAAATTGATTAAAAATATTATTTTATTATTTAATTATTGAATTTTCCCCTTTAAAATCCTAAAAGTTGTAATAAAAAATAAAAGTAAATTATTATATATTTTTTTGTAAATTTTTATGTAATTTTTTGTATTTTTTTTTGTTTTTGTTTTTTTTGTAAAAATTTTATTATAATAAAAAGAAAATTGATTAGAATATTATATAATATTTAATTATTAAATGTTCCTTATAGGACTATGATCATTGTAATCAAAGCTAAAATATAAATTTTTATTTTAATTACCATTTTTTTGTTGTTTTTTTTTTTTTATATTTTTTTGTTTTTTTGATTTTTTTTTGTTTTAAATTTAACTTGGTTATTATTATTATCATTCGTATGTAAGAAAAGGGAAAAAGAAACAAAAAAAAAATTTTATTTTAACTCCCCAAAATTAAGTTCAAAATTAATTAATTTTCTTATAAAAAAAATTTATATTATTTAAAAAAAATTTTAATATTAAAAAATGTAAAATATTTTTAAAAATTTATAACTTATTTTATTCCTCTTCCTCGATGTACTCCACGGTGACGTAGTCCAATTCATCCGGCGATGAGAGCGATGTCTTTGAATTGTAATCTGTTACCACTGTAACCGATTTACGTTGTCTCTCCAAAAGGTATATCATCCCATCCATTAATTCGACTGACAAATACAAGTCCTCAATTTTGATAACTTTTAGTTCTCTTGCCCAGCAAACATATTTTAACAAAGCCAATTCAGATATTCTTGTTTTTCCGATGTCAATTTCCTCCAGGTCGACGCACACTTCCAACACACTGTCATCAACACTTGGTACATCATACATTAATAATTTACGTAGTTTAGGCAATGTTGTTGCAACAATTATTGCTTCTTTTATTATATCACTGTTAGCACTGATATCCAGCACTTTCACTTGTTTCATTTTGTGCCCAATCATAAGTAATTGTTCTGATGTTAACCCACAAGAAACTGCAATTATTTCAGTCAAGTATTTACAACTCACCATTGCTGAGATTAATTTATCTTGATTATGCAGTATTGATAATTTAATTTTTTCCAACCAACTTTTATTAGCAAATATTAATTTTTCACATTGTTTTTCGGTTAAGTCCATATCTCTAACAATGATTTCTTTTTTGAATAATAATGCTTTACCCACTTCGTACAAATCTTTATTAGCTGTGATAAAATCGATCATCTCGGCAAATTTTAAATAGCCACTAATTTTGATAATAGAATAACAATCCAGTTTACTGTGATTATTCATTTTTATCTGATTTGAATTTGCAAAAATTTAAATTGTATTTAAAGCACACAAAAAAAAAACTTGGATTTTAAAATATATATATTTTTTTATTTAGAGGGCTTATTAGTAATCGACAAGTCAACGCTCAAGTTGCGACTGGTATTATAATATTTTATTGGTGACAAAAAATATTTTTTTTGTTGCTTTACTCCACATCCGGCCGTTACATAGTATTATCTTTGTTTTGACTAAGTCAGGTATTATGTTCATTATAAAAAATATATATATTACATTTTAAATTTTATTATTTTAATTCCATTACTCTTTGTGCGTTGGTTCTTTTCTCCTCTCTTCTTTCTGTAGGCACGTGTTGGCTTGATCCATTCCCCTCAATTTCTTTTCGTTGTTGTTATGTAGTTCACTGCTGCTATAGTCGATGTATATATATTGTAACCGATTTTCTGACCTGCACGGCGAGAACTATCGGCCAAGGTTAACAACGAGGATTTCTCACCATCCTCCTCTAAATCACCGGGGGGAGCCATGTTGGTTATCTCGGAAACCAACAACCGTAGGAGTAACGAGAACAAAATACGAGAACCTAACTCAGTCTTAGAAATGGTAGAGGGGCGCGGTCCACCTGATAGGATTATGAAATACGTAACCGAACCTGAGAGAACTATCGTGAACCAAGCAGAGTGTGTTTCATACGTCTATAATACATTGCGACTATACTATAGTAGAATACTGACGTCATAAGTATCATAAGTGTAGGAGCAAATATGCTACATATGAAATGAGTATTTTGTATAGGGAACCATACAGCGATCCATCGTGACCAGGTCTTACACATACGTTGCCATTGCAATAATAATATATCTCAATATTATTATTATTGTTATTATTTACAGCGATCCATTCGGGAACTCATCCATACGCGTTTATGTGTGATGATGGTGTAACCATCACATACACATTACGTAGTGAGAATATAATAATAATTATTATTATAATAAGAGAACCATATAGCGTGATCATTAGTATTAGTCTGTCATTGGAAATTCGGACAGAGTTTCACCAGGACTTAACTTCTGATACCTAGAGAACCTTTACGAGATATCCAAACGATGTCGAGAGAACCAGTAGTGAACCATAGAGAGCCAGTCAAGAGAAGGTAGTGATCAGTTCGAGAGCCAGACAAGTTGTGTCGTCTCACGACGACGTTGAGTGCTAAGCTACTGTGAGTCCTCTGAATCCCCACTCACGCGCTCTCCCACCTATCGTCCCGGACATGCGCAGCACGCTTTCCTAGCCCGCAACACGAATAGGTATATGATCCAGCCCGTAGCCTTCGGAGAGTTCGTCTTGTCGACGGATGGAGGGGAAAACTAGCACCGGTCGAGGTTTAACGTATCAAGTCTACTTACGGGACCTCGAATATATACGAAACATGTGCCACACTGACACCACTTGTGAGTAGACTTGACCCTCCACAGTGCTTATGCAGTGACCCTTAGAATTATTAACAATCAACTCCTATTAATTATTAACAATTCAGTCGACAACAAATAAATAATTAGAGCATACAGGCTCTTTCTATAAATTATTTATTTCGAGAACCCACGAAATAATAAATTTCGTTACAATATATAGGGTGTCGCAGCGTTGCCAGTTACCACTATATACAATGTGTCTTCTTGATGAACATTTTTCGACTATGTTTTTTTTGTGTTTTTGTATTGCTGTAATGTTTTAGTGTATGTTTGTATGGAATTTTTTTGTGATTTGTATAGGTTTTTTGTTTGTTTTTAATTTCTTGGATTATGATTATAAAAAAAAATTTAATTTGGAAAAGGAGGAAAAGGAAAAGGTGTGTGTGGTATTTGGTAATAAGGAGGTGCTTTCTAATCAAGGATTTTATTTATTTCAAACATTCTATCTAGTCCCCCATAATCAATTTCTTTATTATAATTTATTTTTAATTCTTTCTTTTGTATTAGTGAATAATTTTTTTGATAATCAAGCATGATAACCGCTGCTAAATTGCGCGCCGCGTAAACCGATTCAGCCGATCCGATAGTAAATTCTTGACCAACCTTACATAGTACACTATATATATTATTATCACGGCCGTTAGTTTTTCTAAATAATTTAGCCGTTATTTTATATTCTGGAATAGGAACTTTATTCTTTTTACAATGTAAATCTAATAATTTTATTTTACTATGAAAATTTGGTTGATTTATAAAGAATTTAGTTTTATTTTTCTTTATTTTTGTTAATAATAATTCCAGCATTGATATTATTCCTTCCTTTCCTGTTCCTGACGTTTCGTACCTTCCTATTTTTATTATATATAGGTTTTTATTACAATCTATTAAATTTTTAGTATAAATATTGTCTCCGTGTGTTTTAAATATAAAATAGGTATCTAATTCTTTTGTAATAAATTTTAAAAGTACCAATTCGTCAATTTTATTTTTTTTTAAATAATCTTTTAATTGTTCAATTCGGGTATAAAAAACTGTACTTGTCATGCGTCTATTCGCGTCGATAATTATATTTTCTAATCCAATATTTTTTATTTGATTTTCATGATTAAAAATTTCTGTCGAGTCCCGTTGGTCGTCAAAAGTGATTTCGTCGTCAGATTTTTCGTTAGCGTATCGAGCGGCCTCGATGATTAACTTGAAGAACGTTGTTTCCGAACTAATAATTATTGAATAAGTATTTGGGTAAAGTTCTAATTTTACTAACTGATTCAGAAGTGTCATAATGTCCTTACCTAATTGTTCTTCGTAATAAGTATTATGTATCATGAATTCAATTACTGTATATATGTCTACAAAATGTTTGGTTAAAATATGATTTATCTCTTCTATTCGTTCATAGAATGTGAGTGGATTATTGTCCAAAGAATATTTAATGTCTTCCAAAATGTCAAAGTATGTGTCACGATTTAATTTATTGTCATTCTTTGTTCTCAACTCATTTATAAAATCATCTCTTATAGCCATACTAGCTCGTCTATAACCGATATTTTTAATTGGCTGAGTTATTTGATTGGTTTTATTAATGTATATTTTATAATTTTGGCTATTAACTAAATCATTTTTTTCCAAAATTTTTGGTAAAATTCCTCGAATAATTGAGTCCCCAATGTAAAATTTATTGATGAAAATTGCGTCTTGTATTTCTTGTTGTAAGTCGTAGTGTAGGTTATTATAGTGTTCTATAACTAGGTCTTTTACTTTATTAGTGTCCATTTTGTATTTATGTATAAAAAAAAATTGTTGTTTGTATGTTCATTGAATTTACTGTTTTGGTAATATTATTTCTGTGAAAAATAAAATTAAAAGATAATGTAAATTTATATGAACTTGGATTGATTTTTTTGTTAGTTGTCATTATATAAGTTGCTATTGCTTTTATTTCTTGGTGGTACCGGAGGCATGTCCCCAGACTCTTGTTTTTTTTTGTTAATTTTTTTATTATCAATTATCTCTCATTCTAATGAATCTTTTATCTCTGAATTTAGAGTTGTGTTAGATTTAACCCTTGCTTGTTCTCTCTCTTTTTCCTGTTTTTTGTGTGCTTGGTGGATAAACAAAACAGTTAATGATTCCCACATTGCCCCAAATAACCTTGTACTCCAACCCCATACTTGATAAATTGTATACCCCTGTATCAGTGTATTTAGTACTAATTTTAAAGCGTGAAGTATATACATTATACCAATTACTCCCGATGTAGCTGTACCAAATAATAAAAATTTCTCCCAATATTTTTTTGTTTTTTCTTCAATGAAATTGCTGAATCTATCTGTGTTCAATAAATTTTCCATATGTAGGTTTTCAGTGTGTATAAATTCGCCCATGGCCCCTCGTGCAATGGTACTCATTATTATTGGCATTTCCATTCTTTGCATTATTTTCTTACCCAATTTTAAAGTGTCACCGTAACTATAGATACCCTCGGTCACCAAGTTACTCGACTTATTGTATTTCCATTCAGTTCTTGAATCAACTGATATCTCTTTTGGTGAAAGCGCGATCATAGATTCCGGAGTGAAGTAATACCAGTTATTATTTATTTTATATCCCGTTGGTAACAACGAATTACAGTCAATAGGTGTAGCTCTAGTAACTATCATATGTGTTTTTGGTGTTAAGAAATAACTCGCGTTATTACATGTAACTGGAATTTCTTGGTAACAAGCTTTTGTATGTCTAGGAACACAATTTATTTCCGGACATGCAATAATATGTATTAATTCTCCCGCAATAATTGCTTGATAACCAGGTTTTTTCATTAAAGTATACGCAAATAAATATGAATGTGATGGTGCTGTTATCAATGCTTGTTTTAAAATATTTCTTTTAGTTTCGCAATTTCTCATTCTTGTATAATTATATAAACTAGTGATTTGAGTACGGATATGTCTTTCAACATAAATAAATTTTGCATTAATATATAAAAATAAATCTAAATCATTTGAATCAATTTTTTGTTTTGATGGAAAGGCATTTCCCGGAGAATTTTCTACGATAAAAATTTTAGGAATTTCCGTACGTAATACCAGATAACCACAAATTTTCATTTTACTAGAAGCTGTTAACGCAAAAGTTGACATTTCGTTTTCGGCAATAAAAACTTCCGGTTCGTCTTCAGTAGCGGACAATTTTTTTGCTACCCCTTCGTATAGAATTTTATATTTATTAAATTCACATTGATCGCTTTTGTCCACATTCCAGAATACGTGTCGGCCATTTGATAAGATACAAAATCCCGTTTCATATTTACATCTTTCCCCTTGACGAAAAACAACTTCATTGGTTAATAAATCGATTGACCCTTTATATTTATCATAAACAATTTTTATTACCCCTTGTACAATTACTTTTTCATATGAACCAAAACTATCTTTAAACCCAGTACCCTCACAAGATCCATCCTGATTTAATGTACCCGCGAGTGTAACGTCAGTAGAAGTGATTTCGCGAATTTTAATGTCAGAAATAACTTTACTATCTGAATATTTGTAAACCCCCATTTCAGTTAAAATATCGCATTTTTCCCGGTCAATATCCTTAAAATAACTTCTTTGAAAATTCGGTACAAAGCTAACATGACTCCACATTCCGCAACGAGCAACAGTACGAGTTAATTCTACCGCACATTCGCGTACTTCCACGTCTCTAAAATCGGAAATTTGCATTAATTGTATATTGACTGCAGTTTCATTTGGTGTAATTTGTTTAATGTCACATTCTTTTACATTTAATAGTGAAAAAGTTGATATATTAATCCCCCCGTGTCCGCAATCGAACCCACTCCAGCCCAATACTAACTGGATCTGCCACAGTAACCATAATATGACCCAAATCGTCCTCATTTTTTTCTGAAATAAAATTTTTTGTTTGTAAATAAAAAATTCTATATCAAATACTTTCCCATTTTTAGTATACAACGCCAACTAAAAGTTATAACATTTGTTTACACCAAGAATTTAAAAATTTAGTTATTTTTTGTTTAATTACTATCCCCTTTTTTTGTTTCACCAGAATTCATTAAGAAAGAGAGAAGAGAAAAAAAAAAAAGAAAACGAAAATTACACATATGTTTTTATTTATTTTTTTTTCTTCACAACTTGTTAGTAAAATTTTGTCAGTAAATATTTCTTTTTATTTTTATTGTTTATAATTAATTACTATTTGCTTATTATATACGTAAAATTAGTGTATGTGAATATTCATATATATGTTTTATATATCCATAATTTAATCAATATGAGAAATTCGAACTTTGTTCTTATGAACCTTTTTTATTTTATTTCTTACTTGAATTTTTATATTTTCGTCCCCACAATTTTCGACAACCTCATAAGGTCCTTCCCATTGTGGTCCAAATTTATCTACCAATCCTTCTTTCAATAAAAATATTTTATCTCCGATAGCAAACTCTCGAGGATTTGTATATCGGTCATAGTATTGTTTAGATTTATTTTTAGCTAGATTTAAATTACCGATAGCTTCGTCTTGTATGTTACGAATTTTAGTGAAAAGTTTAGTTAAATATTTTTTATAGGTCAAATTATGTTCTTCAATAGGTGGAATACTTGATGGCATTTTTGATATTCTACCAAATACTAATTGATGAGATGTGTATCCGGTTGCCGCGTGTCTACTAGTTTTATAAGTAAATACAGCTAGCTCACACCATACATCCCAGTCTTTATTTTTTTCTACATGGTTACGCAAATACTCTTTAATTTCGTGATGTGATCGTTCGATAGACCCATTACTCTGTGGTCTATATGTTGTAGTACGATAAATTGTGATTTTAAATATTTTCGCTACTTCTTTGAAAAGAGAAGACATAAAATTGGTTCCCTGGTCAGTTAATATAGTTAATGGTGGTCCAAATATACAAATAAATCTTTTAAAAACGCGTGAGCTACATGCGTTGCGTCCGTTTTAGTCAAAGGTACTGCTAATAAAGATTTGGTTAATTGACATTGCATAGTAAGTATATTAATATTTCCTTTACTTGTTTTTCTCAAAGGTCCAACTATGTCCATAGCTAATTTTTCAAATGCGTATGTCGGCGTATCTGTAATGTGCATGGGCTGTCGAGTTCTTATTCTAACTAATTTATTTAATTGACATTTTCTACATTTTTGTATAAATTCAACAACATCTCTTTTCATACCAGTCCAAAAAAAGTCTTGTCTAAGTCTATCGTAAGTCTTTGTCATACCTTTATGTCCTCCAGCTACTGACCCATGATACTCTTCAATCAAGGCCGTACGTAGTTCTACGTCTGGAATTTTTACTTGTAAATTACATATAATAATTTTAATGTCTGACCCGAGAAAAGTGTTAATTAATAATTGTTGAACAAATTCCCAAGGTACTTCGTCAAGTTTTGGAGTTTTCGCAATACTAAAAATATTAATTTCTAAACCCATAACTACATTTAATAAATTGGCTATACTTTCAGTCACGTCTTCTTCTGTCACTTGGTCATTAGCACGGTGTTTAACAGGAATTATTAGGCATGTCCGCGACTTGTACTTCACCCGGCTCGATCTATGGATTGTCAAGTCTTCAGGAATTTGAATTAACTCGATTATTTCTTTAGCCCCATTGTCGACGGGTTCCCCCAAAATAGTGGTAAAAATTACTATGGCCCCGGGAGAATTCAATAAATTGTCCCTAGATTCAATAGTATTATCATTCAATTTTATTGTATTTGGAATTTTTTTGATTTGATTATTCAATTCGATCATATTATTTTCATCATAAATTTCATTATTAGTGTCATTATTCTCATTATTATCATCATCATCACTATCATCTTCCACCACATTATTTTTGTTATTACGTAAATTATTATTTATCAACATATCTTCTTCATCTTCTCCATCATAACTATCATCTAATAAATCTTCCACAGAATTATTGTCAGAATTATATTCATTAAAATTTTCGTCAGTATCAGACTTATTATCATTAATATTTTCATCATTATTTATTTCATAATCATTTTCATTATTACTTAAATTACTAATTTCTTTATTTTCAAGTTCACAAATTTTATTTTCAATAAATATTTCATTATCGCTTTCGTCTTCAGTAATATAATTGCTCATATCCATATTACTATTTTTTTTAGAAAAAGTATTAGCGAGGTCCTCCGATGCAAGTTTTGTTTTTTTATTAGCTTTATTATTTTTATCATTTTGTTTATCATTATCGTTATCATTTTCACGATTGTTAATTCGCGAGGAGAAATCAGGAAAGTCTTTAGAAGTCGAAGGTTGAGGGTCCAATGATCCATCAAAAAGATTATCAACATTACCTTGATTATGTAATTTAAATTTATTTTTTAAAAGTTCATCTGTCAAAATTTTAGGTTTATTATGATCTTTATTTTTATTAATATTAATTTTATTTCTGTCTAAACTTCTTATAGTAATATTACTATGGTCAATTAATTCATCAATATTAAAATCAGGTTTGATAATTCTTTTTGTTGATTCAATAGAATTATTATTTTTATTTTTATTTTTATTATACCATGGGAGTTTAGTAATGTCGTCAGCGTCAATCATCAGCTGTGGCTGTTTAAGAGTTTTGATGCTCCACTCGTCGCTCGGAGTATCAGATAACTCTATACTTTTCTTTCGTTTTTTATAAGCACGTCTTTGTCTTTTATTGTCCGTATCGTCAGATGATGTACATTAAATTCTTTTTTTTAGAGTACTCGGTTTTATTCGTGACTTACTTTTTCCGTCGGTCAGAGTAAACAGCTGTCTTATACACATCACTCGTTCATCATTCACGCTCACATATTCTTGAGGAAAATTTCTTGACAAAGCGTCTGCATTCGCATTGACTCGTCCTTGTTTATATACAATATTATAATCATAGTCTTGCATGTTAAATCGCCATCGTATGCATCTCAATTGTGGATTTTTCATTGAGTTTAACCAGACTAAAGGTCTATGGTCAGTTACCAAAGTAAATTTTTTTCCATACAGATAAGGTCTAAACTGATTAACCGCGTGAACAATTGCTAACATCTCTTTCTGTGTTGTACTATAATTTCTTTCCGCGTTTTGTAATACTCGTGATATATATGCTACAGGTAAATCTTGACCTATGGGACCTTGAGATAAAATTCCCGCAATTCCAACGTCACTAGCATCAGTTGTTACAATAAATTCGCGAGTAAAGTCAGGGTATTGTAAAATTGGAGCTGTAAGTAAAGAATTTTTTAATTCATGAAAAGCCTCACTACAGTCTGGAGTCCAATCAAATGTAATATTTTTTTCTAATAATTTAGTTAAAGGTTTTGAAGTTTTTGCATAATTAAACATAAATTTACGATAATATCCGGTTAATCCCAAGAATTGTCTAACTTCTTTGACCTTGGTCGGTCGTTGAAACTCTTTCACGGCAATTAATTTCTTTGGATCTGGCTTGACCCCATTTTCAGTTATTACATGACCTAAATATAATAATTCTTTTTGTAAAAAATTGCATTTATCTGGTTGAAGTTTTAAATTGGCCAATCTAAGTCTCTTGGCGACCATTTTAAACTTTTCAATATGTTCTTCTAAAGTAGTAGAATAAATTACGAGATCGTCCATATACATGAATACACTCACACCTTGCATTCCACGGAAAACCTTATTAGCCATCTTTTGAAAAACGCATGGTCCATTACGTAAACCAAAGCTAACGCGAGTATATTGATAGTGATTATAAGGTGTTGAGAAAGCGGTTTTATGTTTGTCGTCGGGGTGAAGAGGAATCTGATGAAATCCGCTTGCTAAATCAAAGGTAGAAAAATATTTTGCGCCCCCCAATTGATCTAAAATTTCGGATATATTAGGCAAAGGATAGGCGTCCCCAATTGATTTTTTATTTAATTCTCTGTAATCATTAACGAGTCTAAATTTTTTTTCTCCGTTAGGACTGTCTTTCTTAGGAACTAACCGTATCGGTGAAGAGTAAGGGCTCTCGGAAACTTCGATAATACCGTGTGCTTCTAATTCTTCTACTTGTCTTTTAATTTCTCTCGCGTGTTCTGGTGGGAATCTATATTGTTTAATAAAAACAGGAATATCATCAATCGTTGGTATACGATGTTGAATGACATGAGTACAAGTTAATCTTTCTCCTTTTACATGAAATACATCCTGGAAATTTTCAATTAAATCTTCTACTGCCCTTGACTCTATTGCGTTTAATCCCTTATAATTTATCAACCCTTTTATTTTCTCGTATCTATTATTATTATATATTGGTTTGACTGGAAGAGTCTGTTTTTCGTCAGCTTGAATAAGATTAAAAATATTTGATTTTGGTTTAAAATTTGAATATTTATTTATTTTATTTTCAGTATTGATTAATTTTAGCAAATAATTATTAGTTTCTTCTTTTTCTTCTAAAGTTAATTTATCTTCTGTTAAATTAAAACCATCTTCAATAATATATTTTTTTTTCAATTTAACTAAGGGTGTAGAAACAATTAAATTTTTATCTGACAGATTCATTACATTAATATAATTATGTCCCTCATCATTTTTTTGAATATTACCTTTTATAATTAATTCATCCCCAAAATATAAATTCGGAATTACCCCTGGCTCTACTGAATTTTTATCAATTTTAATAGGTAAGGCAATGGTAGTTCTAGCTGGTATTTCCTGTGGAGATCCGCAAATGAATTCTAAATAATTATCTTGGCCAAAACTAAATATGTAATTTTCAAAATTTAAACTAGCATTATATGCTGTAAAAAAGGTAGAACCCAAAATTCCCATATAATTGGTAGGAAAATCGTTATCAACTACGTGAAAGATTGTGTCGCAATTTTCTATTGACAAATTTATGACTCCCAGACTATTTATTTTTTCATCTGTTATACCCTGTAATGATACTATTGTTTGTGAATTTATTTTATTTAAATCTTTTAAAGCGCATACTTTTATAATATTTACTTCTACTCCGGTATCCAACATTAGATTACAAACCTCCTTAGGGCCCTCAGTGTACAATGATATAGATGGAATATTAGTGGTATGTATTAAATTTATTTTTACGTTTATTTCTGATTGAGCAATTGATTTGACTGAGAGGGTTGATCCGTTTGAGGTATTGGCCGTGCTTGTGATCCCCCCTCTTGGTTCACTGGCCGAAGTACGTTTTTTTGAGCTGGACGTTCGAGACATCTTCTCTGAGCATTTTGTAATGCAAAACAATGATCCATGTCATGATTTGGTCTTTGGCAAAAACCACAAATTAAATTATTGTTTGATTTATTGTTAATTTTTTTATCTTGAATGACACCTTGATTACCATTGTTATTATCGTTTGGCATAGGGCCATTATTATTACCAAGATTGTTATTTGAATTTTCGTTATTAACTGGATTAGTTATTGGAGCGTTTGAATTATTAGAATTATAAGAACCAAAATTATTATTGTAAGATCTTTGTGGATAACCGTTTCCAGAATTTTTATAAGCATTATAGTATGGTCTATTATTATTGTTGGTCTCGACTGGATTCGAACCAGCGACTGCACTAGAATTGTCATTAAAAAGTTTTTGAGCATTTGAATTATTATCTTGACTTGAAACAACTGGTTCATTTTGTCGGTAATTTCTATAATTGTTATTAAAGTTATTGTTATTATTTTTTGGAAAATTATTATCATATCTTTGACTTGAAAAATTACGTGAAAAATTATTATTTGGTATCGAGACGGTTTCCGACGGTGTCTCAACTTTATTTTCTTGCACAATTTTAACTTCTTTTGATTTTCTAAGCTTTAAACTGTCAACATGTTCATTATAAATTTTTTTAGTAGTATTCCACACTTTTAAAAAATCTGTCGTATCCAAATTCTTACATTCGACTCTCAAACATAATTCAGGCAATAACCCTTTAATAAATTGACGAATAGTTTTTTCCTCAATTTTAGATTTACTCATTGTTCCAAAACCATCATTATCACCCTCATTGCAATCATTCAAATCGTTATAAAATTTTAATACTCTACTTCCATACTCATCCACATTCTCATTGTCATTCATTAATACGGTGGATAATTCATTGCAAAGTGACTCAAAGGTTTTTCCCGTGTATGTAACTGTACGAAGCAATGCTTCTAACTCATCAAGAGACGAAAATTGTTTATTACCAATCAAATTGACTTTAGGTCCTGTAATTTTATTTTTAATAGAAAGCATAAAAGCTTTTGTCCATTGTGGATCCAAAAGTTCCAAAGCTGAACGACAACTACTAATAAATCCGCGAATAGAATTTGTTTTACCGTCATATTTAGGAATTACGTCAAGAGCGTCTCGTAAAGAACATTTACCGACGGTAATTATCTCGACTAGCTCTACTGAATTTTCTTCTGAATTTTTATGATTAATTAAAGAATATAAAGGTTCATTTAATTTTCGACTTGGACGTTCTGTTTTTAAAGTAGAATTTACATGCGTATCATTCTTATCATTAAAAAGAAATGGATTGCAATTGTCTTTATTTTGTTGATTAAAATGTTTAGTAAATGAAGTAAGACAGTCATTTTTAATTTGTAATTCTTTTTCCAAGGTCTCATTCTCACATCGCAGCTGATTAATTGTCTCACTCAAAACATTTTCTCTCTCACTTGTCATCATATGGTTATATGTTTCGCGGTCATTCATTAACTTCTCAAGTTGCTGACGATAATCATCCTTTTCTTCACACATTCTCTCTAAATTTTTATTTGCTTGGGAAACTCCCTCACTCAAGGTCTTATTTCTATCTCTTAGAACTTTATTTTCCATGATGTATTCAATCAATCTCTTTTTCTCACCACACCATTTTTTTGTAATACTCAAATTTTCAATAATTAAATTTTCATTATTACTGATCACGAGATCGGAAACGACTCTTAATTAATCTGTAATTTCTACCATTTGATCTCCCCACTCTGAATGTTGTTTTAATTTTTTAATAGTTTCTTTAGTATTTGTATATTCAACCCCCTCAACATTGTTCTGTAAATCTACCTCACCAATGGTAGGAATAATTTGAGTAAAATCATTTGCACATAATTGTAATTCTGTAATTAATGTTTTCAAATTTTCCGAATCAACTCTTCTCCCCCGCATTGCTTCAGCGTGTAGGTCTATCTCTTCATAAATATGAGAGACCGGCGAATTCGCCCCCGACCTGGTTGATGACATTTTCGCTAAGTATTATTGCCGACGGACAAAAGTCTTAGTACAAAAGAAAATTGAATTCAATAAAAATAATTTTTATAGAGTAATTATATAACTTCAATACAATAAAATATATATTTTTAAATTCATTTGTTCATGTAAAAATCAAAATATAAAAGATTCATTTTTATAGAAATAAATATAAGATCATAAAATTTATTTGTGACTCCCGCGACGGAATATAATATTAAATAAATTTATGGGTATATATATATATATATATGAATATTTGTGTACTTTGTGTTTGTGTAACGNCATGGAGGAGATCACCCAGTTGCCTGAGCTCTCCCTTGTGTGGTCTTCTAAAATCGCATATCCAATTGTTAAATATACGATCTAACTGAAACCTTCCATTTTATGTTGAAAGCTCCCTTAACAACGCCTATAAAAACAACGTCATTTATTGTTCGCTTCAACAGTTTGCCGGCACGCCAGAAGGGGGTGTCGACTGTCAACTCGGTTTTAGGGGCAGTGGCGTGACTCACTGATGCGGCCGTTACCCGAGGGTTTCAATAACCGCACACCTACCCCTCATTTTGGGACAGGTGGTCCAAGGAGTACTTACAAAAGTACTTGGTTAGGTCGAAGTAGTCAAAAACATCTCCATGCATGTACAGTGAATACAATGGCTCTGGTCATTGATGAGAGATTGCCACCCGGTAAATGGGCATTGGCACGAGTAACTAAGGTGTTTCCTGGAGCTGACGGATTAGTCAGGGCAGTCACTGTAAGAACACAAACTGCTGAGTATCAGAGACGAATTGCTAAGCTATGTGTCTTGCCAGTCGAGGTCACAGATGAGGTTGACAATTTATTTGTCGAGGGGGGGAGAATGTTTACGCGAGCTCCTCTAATGTGTGTCGTCACAGAGATGATCAGTAACCAGTGCGCATCCCCGTTATTTACTGGCCAATCAGCACACATTAGAGAAGCTCTCATGTCGTCACAACAACGCTTGGCTTACATCGTACGTTGCCGTAACTGTTCGAGTCTCTCGTGCATCATCGAGCATCTCCGGCCAACTTCGAGTTCAACATCACGCAAGAGTCCAAACAACTACCTGAAGTCACTTGCGTTTTGGTTTTACAACTTTACACACCTCATTATTTTCGTCTAAATATACGTGGTGATAAACACAAAGTATAATTACTTTTGAGTCATTTTCACGTTTGGGCAAAATGTATATCACCCTTTTGAACATAGTTCTCCATTTAAATAAACATTATTATTTAACTACAAATTTATCATATCCTGTCACATTTATTTTATTCTTTAATACAGTCCACATCCTAGCGCCAACAACATTGATTATTATAATTAATGAATTTAGATTTACAAATGATGGAATTGAAGGAGATGATAATGATTTGATGATCTTCAAAACAATCAAAGAATTGAAAGATTCAGAAAAAGAAACAATTATCAGTCAGGCTAATAAAAAAAATAAAAAAAATTAAATATAAAACTTTATTTTATTTGTAGATACAATTGTTGAAATTGATACTATAAATGATACAACGACTATATTTTCGCGAAATACCAATAGAGAATACAAGAAAAAAGATATATTATTAGTCGATTGTTCAAAAGAAGAGGTAATATTTTTATTAATAATAAAAACTAAAGAAGAGAGTGTTATAATTTTGGTCATCATAGATAACATTAACCTTATGGAAAGAATTTAAGTTTCAATACATTTGCTAATTTAATATGCCTAGATAAGCCCGAACAATTAATTCATTTTTTAGCTAAATTCACCCATTAATCTGCTGATAACATTGAATTGTTTGAAACCTTTTTATTATTAAATCTTGAAGAATTAACAAGAGTATAAAAAGATAATTGCCTCAGATCTCTAGTATTAACATAAGATATGTTTATCATCATTTTTTGTAATAAAGCTGGACAATAAATAAATTAATTTATTAAATTCAAACAAAAAGTAGTTAAAATTAATTCTCTTCTACTTTTCGTATTAATGTATCCAGCTGTCATAGACAAATTATCATTATCATACCCATTTTCAAGCCAAATATTATTCTTATATCAATAAAGCTGTCTGAAAAATCTTCTTCGAACTCTCTTGTACAAATATAATGCATCTGGTGATCATATCCGAAATACTAAAGTTTTATATTGCAATTCTAAGGTCGCACAATTAACAAGATTTTTAGTGATCTTGATAATCATGCCCAATAATCTGAAAGCTAAAGAGGTCATGCTACCCATATGTGGAATGAATGTCAACTTAGTGTCAAATACTATCCCCAAATCCTTCTTCATTATTGACCTATTTAGCACAACTCCTTCAAATAAAAGGTGATTACATAAATAAGATTTATTGGAACATCTCTTACAGAGCAACCAACAGACACATGAATGGAACCTTATCAAATGCTTTTGCAAAATCTGGATCAATAACATCTACTTGAAATCCATCAGCAAAAGACTCATAAATATATTCAGTTGAAATAACCAAATTTGTAATTGTTGATCGCTTTGGGAGAAATCCATGTTGTTGATCAATTACCACAGGCTCAAAGTAGCTCATGATTATTTTGTATAAAGATTTTTCAAATATTTTAGAAAATACTGATAGCACAGTTATCTGTCGATAATTAATAATATTGTCTCATCTACCCAAACCTTCATAAATTGGCCTTACTTTCGCTTTTTTCCAACGAGTTGTAAATTTCAATTTTCTAAATATTAATCCAAAAATTATTGCCAAAGGATAAACAAACTCTTTTTTACAATTTTTAACTAAAGCAGCTGGTATTCTATCTGAGCCTGCAGAAACTCTAGTTTTTAAGTTTGGTATAGTATTTAGAATCATCATTACATCAATGTCTTGATGATTATTACCAAGTGATTTGACACTGACATTTATTTTATAATCATTTATTTAATCTAGCCATTGATCTCCATCCAACACATCATGAACTGATGCAAAATATCATCCATGAGGGTTTACAATTTTTTGTGGATCAGTTATCACCTAATCATCAACTTAAATTTCTATTGGCAATTCATCATTACTCTTTACACTACTAATGTAACCCCAAAATTTTTCGGGATATATATTAATATTATGCTGAACTTTTTGAAAGTAATTTAATCTATACAGTTTTATTTTGATATTAATAGCATTACATAAAGCTCTTATTTCCCCTGAATAATATTTTGATGATGAAGATTTGACCAGTTCCTAAGTCTATTCATTTTCCTAATTAAACTTCTTGTGCTCATGGTGATCCATGGAGAAAATTATTTTTTTGCTTGGTTTAATTTTTACTCTTTTAAATACTATTTCAATTCCAAGACCCAATATATTATCAAATTTTCCAACTATCAAGTCAACGTTATCAAACATTGGTTGTTGTATTGATGTAAATCATAGTAATTAGAGAATTCCAAAAAACTCGCAGATAGTTTATCAAATAGTGCACCAGACTCATGATACACAAAGTTAGGCATGATAAAATCCCCTAGTAGCATGACCTCTCTATCCACTTCATCGACATATTCAAACAGCATATCTATAAAATCACAATACAATTAATAATTAATATTATATTTTGGTGGCAAGTAAACTACAATAATATTAATCAAAATTTTCTTGACACAAATTCTACTTGAAGCCATATCTACGTCAACAAAATTGTCCATGAAGCCATGTGGTACAGCCACCTCTTGAGAACAGATGTTTTTATTGATAGCAATTAAAACACAACCACTAGTGGGTTTGCTAGAATCTCGACGATCAGTTTTTATTATACTGTATTTATCCAAATCAAAATAATTAGACGTAAATCGGCAGTTATTTAGCCAAGTTTCAGTCATAACAAATATGTCATGATGCAGACACTCCATATTGTCTTTAACTTCATTAATTTCGTTCAATAAATTCGTAACATTTTGATAAAACGAATTAATTTTAATCTTCTCATAATTAGCATTATTATTATCCAACAAATTTAGATGATAATCAGATTCTTTATCTGGACTAGGTATGTCTCTGGCACCATTCAAAGATAAAGTATCATTGCCATCAAGATTGACACATCTTACTGACTCATCCGCTTGTGAGCATTGCCATGACCTCCTAGATTCATTACAATAACAAATTTCCCATTTCTCTCACGGATAAACAAGTTCTTCTCACCCAATCTCTGTCTCTCGACTAGTTTGCTTTTCATTAAAGCAAATTGTTTCCTCTGGTAAAGTGTACGGTCTGAAGCAACTGAGACATTCACAGTTTTTAGTAAGACTTTTTGTAAAAGCAAAATTTTCTTTATTGCCTGGAAAACAGATTTAGCAATTGCAGCATCATCAAAATGTATTAGTAATGGTCTTGGTTTAGCCAAATGCTGGCGACGAACACCAAGCCTCATAAATGAGTAACTAAATATGTTACAACCAGTATTGAGTTTATTATTATTAAGAAAAAGGTAATTACTTTTTTTATAAAATGCAAGTCATCACCAGTAACGATATCGACTATTCCATCTTGCAATTTAGACACACTATTCGAATGTTCCATTAAGACTCGCTTATACCCACCAACAAGACCATCAGTCTCCTTCCACCCATACACTGTTAAATTACTTTTTCTCTGTTGTTGCTCCAGCAACTCAACCAAACAGTCACCCATAATATCATTTTTAATCTCATCACTTTCAAACACACCAGACTCTAGTTGGCTTTGGACAACATCTTGAAGCGATGCATCAATCCTGCTGCCATCACTCTTACTTTTGACAATTTCCGCTTCATTTTTCTTGACATCCACTTTAAACTTTGACATTGACTTTCTGAGATTGCCAACTGAGTCCTTAATATCTTTAATCTTTTGACTTTTACTATATGCTTGTAAGACTGCTTTCTCAAGCAGTTGTAAATCAATTGAACCATGTGATTGACTTTTAACAGGTGTTTCATACTCATCATTATCAGATCCTGGCTGAGTACTACCCTGTTGAGATGATGACGACGATGATGGTTCTACTTGCTTTTTATTACTACGACAGTACCACAGCATGCGTCATATTTAAATTGATAAATATTCAAAATCGTTTCAATCTACAATAATTCAACTGAAAATACATCATTAACCTGCCTGAAGAACTAAGTATTACAAAGGAAACCTTGGTTGGTTAGAGTCCGCTTTTCAAGATTCGATTAAATTTTTCTTAGCCTGATTGTAACACGAAATTTCTTTTCATACAAATGTAACTAATTAATAAATTTTCTATTAAAGTGCCGTAATATTTAAAATAGAACTATATAATTGACAAGTACTAAAATAATGTCAATCTACTGCGAGTTTATAAAAAAGGTAGTCTTGGTCAAAATCATAAATATAATATTAAGCCAACATTTTGTACGCGATAATGTTAAAATGTCTATCAAATATTTTTTACGTAAGTTGCAAATTAAAATCAAGGTTGTGGCCCAGTGTTTATTCAAAAACTAATCCCAATCACTATTCATTATTCCTGTTATCTCAAATTATCTCTTGGTTTTAATCGTGCCTATTGTTACTTAATTGTGCTGGGCAAAACTAAAAACTTAAAGATAAAAGAAAGTGAATTGTGTAAATCATTTTCGCCACCTTGAATATACTTTATTTACCGATTTAGTACAATATGCTAAGTGATTAAAAAATTACATGTATAAACAATATTGTCAGACAATTGTTGAGTAATACTGAAGTATAGACACTGCATTTGCAATTATAAGAATTAATTGTTTTTTATTATTTTGTTCGGGTATAAACAAATGTTTATTTGTTATTATTGAAAAAAAAGCAAATATTTGAAGAAAAGTACAATAATATCAAGTTGAAAAATGTAAACAACAATGTTAAGAATTAGTTAAACATCATTTGAGAGCAATTTAATAAATAAACAACCTTATTAGATGATACTTTATTATTTTCCAAACACCGAATATGTTGTTAAATATTTCTTGACACCTATCTTCCGCATTTACATTTGCATATTCATAATCATTACTATTATATCTGGCTTATGGTCTTAATGATATAAATCTATGTCACTATCATCATCATTATTTGCAACAATACATATATTGTGTAAAATACATGAAGCCATCACACAATTTACTATCAAGAGAATAATTGAATTTTAAAAGTGCCATTGGTTGTCGAAATTTTTATTTCAAAAGTCCGAATCTAAAAAACGTCGATAAAGTAGTTAGATTCACCATCGTTACTTTTTAATCTAGAACATTTTAATTATTATCAATGACAAATTAACAATTTCTCTATGCATTATTAATTGAATTTATTATTAGAAAATTTTCTCTATTGAATGCAATATAAATATACTACTGTTGGAATATGATATTTGCGCTAAAGAAGATTTTAAAATTTTGTTGACTGTGTAACCTAAAAATTATCCAACAATTTAAATAATATTCAAAAATTTAAAAATATAATTAATGACATCGAGATTGATGATGTATGGAATTTATCAGCACGTTATTCGTGCTCTTTGCAAGCTGAAAGGTAATTCAGATGCTAATCAATCAATTACAACATCAATATGTTTGCATATTTTCCACTTAACATGTGCTAAAGCTTATTTTATTGGAGTAAAAGCTAACAATGCTGATGACAAATTGGATCTTGATGGATTAAAGTTATACTTGAAAGATGAACGTCCAACATGTGCTGTGTCAGAAAATTGTGCCGATGAATTTTATTCACTGAAAGGTCAATATACACCAAGGCATACAGTACTATTGAATAAGCAACTGATGTTTAAAACACCTGTCACAACACCAGTTAAAACATCAGTTCTATAAAGTATGTGTTCTGTAGCGAATACTTCTGTTACTTTTTGTGCATCAACTATTTCATCAGTCATGTCATCAGCAGTTTCATCGAATACCACTGGCACAGTCTGTCAAAATTATAGTGTTCAATCAGGTCTTGAAGCTCTTCAGGCTGTAGCAATATTGTCGCTTATCTCAAAAACTCAGCTTATTTTATGTGTTAGACTTTCCGACGGTGATAGTATTCAATTCAGTTATTTAATTTTGTATGAAGAACTCCAGCCCAAGGCGGAGGATATTTATTTAAAATATTGTTAATTTATTTTCTTTGTTAAAAACTGGATTTAACCAGGTTATTTTCATTTATATTTTTCTTCGTTAGTAAAATTCGGGGTAAACCCGGCTATTCGATTTATTATTATTATTATTATTCGAAAACTCCAGCTTGATGCGAAGAGTATACTGTTCAACTTACTATATTTAAAAGGAGCAAAGGGGATTTATTCAGGATTTTTGACTATGTATTGTTTTAGAGTAGCACAAGCTCTCTCTGCTTCGGGATTTTGAGCTGAACGGACGTTCTCTTTGAGTAAAACCAGGTATTTGAGCCTTGATAGGTTTTCCCTGAGAGTAGCTTCGTGTTTCCGTCTTGGTTATGTTTGACCTGGGTGAATTCCGATTTAGTTAGCCTCTGGATATTGTTTTTGTGGATATCTTTGATTTGAATTAATTGCTAGAAGTTTGTGATGACGAACTACGATTGAGTCGAGGTAATTTAATTCTTATCATTGGTATTATAACGCGTTAATTAATTTTTCCGGTCACGATTCTGGTTTTGGTTTTGTATCTGATTATCTTTTGGCTATTTGAGAATTTAAGGTTGATTCGCTAGCGGTTTGTTTGAGCAGATTACGATTGAGTTGATTTTGTTATAAAAAGACGTATATATCGGTCTCTTGATACGTTTTTAATTGTGATTTCATATTTTTATTTGAGAATTTGAATATATTCTTGTCTTACGGCTTCGCTTAAAAATTATTTGTCAAATTTATTAGTTAATTTATTACTCACACACAACTCTACCCGTCCTTCTCTTCATAACCCACACACTGGTGTATCCTCGAAGATTGAGTCGATGGAAAGATTATTCGATTGAGTTTTGGTGTAAATTTTGTGCTTTTAAATTCTGATTACGTTTACGTTTTTGAATATAAATTTATATTATTAATATTTTGTTTAGAAAATTTATTATTATTATTATTGAGTATATGATTTTCGATTATAATTAAATATTATTATTATATTTCTCGAATATTAATTTTTGGTATAAAAATTTGGCCTAAAAAGTGGATAAACCATTCATACATGTATTATTTATTTATATTTATTTATGAAGAATCTTTGAAATATACTTATTTCCATAGCAACAGTCTGAGAAAGTATCTGACAAAAATGTCACGTTACAAAGCTCCACCTGAAATTATGTCAGCTAGATGGTATCACTTCGAGGTTGAACACAATCACTTCTAACTATCAGTCATTTTCTTGTCAAGTCAGTAATATTAATTAAACAACAAAAACATCATTCAAATTATATGATGAAAAGCTGGATAAATTGAGTAAAAGAGTGCTATCGTTAAACTTAAAACTTAAGACTTCATCTGTACCTTCATCAATTCGGTGCAATTTGGATAAATATGAAGATAAAAATAAAAAAACTACTGATAACAATGAAAATAATTCTAGTAATACTGGTAACAACCATTATAATAACAAATTATTTGCAATCTTTTTAGAATTTATGTCTCAAGATTCCTGTGATTCTTTTTAAAAAAATTTCCGTGCTGCCGGTCCAGTAAGGAAAGGGTATACTTTTATCATCGAGCAGAACAGCATTTAATGAGATTACGTAAAGATATTCTACTACGTTACAACTTTGGCAAACCATCTACAGTGAAAATAGTAAGAAATTTTGTATCAATAAAAACATCAGCTGCTAATGTAATCCACATTAGGGATAGATTTGATCTTGATCTTCTAGAAATCATGAAATCATCACCAGTGATAAACGCTTTGAATAACACCAATGGAGATTTACACAATAAAGTTAACAACAATTATTGTCTATTAAATATATCATGAGTACTTTTTTTCTTCATTAAAAAACAATCTCCTTAAAATGTGCCACTTTGATGTTCAATTCATACGAAGACATATTGATGAAATTAGATTCTATTTTATCAACAATGATTTCGATATGATTGCAGTCTCTAAGACCTGGTTGTCAACTGACATCGTTGATGCACAAGGATCTATACCTAATTTTAATTTAATAAGGTTTGATAGATCAAGACATAGTAGTGGTGTCACCATATTTATCAAAAATCATCTTCATCATTTAATCGTTGAAACTTGATCAGAGCTACATGTTAAGAATGCAACAGAGTACTCGGCAATTAATATAAAATGATATTCATATTAAAATAAATTATATTAATTTATGTTTCATATTAGCCAATCGTCACAATAAATCAGGTATTCTACATGAATTGCTTTTCCCAGTTACATGCTCTCATGGCCTTGAGGACAGTCTATATGGGTATGGTGTACGTCTATGGAATCATTTACCACTTAATTCAACATCACTAGATTACATTGATAGTTTTGAAATAAAACATCTTTTACATTTATTGAATACGGAGAAAGAAGAAAGAAATTCAATTCTTCTAGATTAATCTTGTTGACTTGTAATCTCTACTATTTTATTTTAGAAAAAAACAAAGTTTTTACATCTACTATCATTATTAATATACAATGTAGCCCATTAGATCGAATGACAAGTGCATGTATTAATGAAATAAATAAATAAATAAAATAAATTCATGTTCTATTCGAACTTTTGTAGCTGAATGTTGATAATCAAATAACCGTTGTTCTTCGGTTAAATGAATAGTATCTCGAAATGGAGAAACAAGCCTTGGCAAATTTGGGCGAGCAGAATCACCAAGTAAGAAGAACCCCTAAATCTGAAAAACATGGATCCCTGGGCTATCTCATTTAATGTAGATCTCTTCAACATCCTAGCATCGTAAACAGAACCAGGTGCATGTCTATCAACGACCTCCTTGTATTGTCTGCTCCATGCAACAAAATGCTACCTCTTTCTGTTCAAATAATCTCTTTGATATTCTCTCGGTCTTATAATTCTTATATGGGACCCATCAATTGCTTCAATGACACCAGCAGTTCGTTGCAGTTTTTAAAACCTCTGGCTAATTTCAGGTTTTGTTGAATATCATGAGGCCATACAAGCACTCGACTTCAAAGTAAAATAAAAAAATGTAATACTCAGTGTGTTGAGCTTTTAGTTATATCAAAACTATCAGAAATCTGCCGAAATTTTTTAGTGCTTACTAGATACCATACAGCCATGAAAAATACTTTTTCATGACTTACGGCTTCTGGCCAAAGTTCATTATCACTTTAAAAATTTGTATAGGGATATTTGCCTTCAAAAAACATTTAAAAAAAAAAAATTGAATGAGGTTAATTTTCGTACTTAAAGATATAGACATAACGTTTTTTAAAACAAAAATGTTCGTTGAACTTCCTGTTGTCATAAAATTGACAGTGAGCTGAATGTAATTTGTGATTCGCTGTAAAATTCGGCGTCATAGTAGATCATCATTAACATTTAATAATTTATCATCAACCAATATATCTTATGATTAAATGCATAGACAGCTATTTCTTATTTGTGTATGATTAGAAATTTAGTATCAAATGGTGACAAGCTCGAATTTAAACAATTGACGATGGTGCCACATCAAGCCAGAACTATCTTTTAACGATAAAAATATTTACTATAATTGTCAGAATATAAAACAATGTTTCGATTAGAAAATTACTACGAGCCATAGGAATTAATGAGAATTTCTTTTATTGCTATATTTAAATAAAAATTACCATACATGATGAAATATCTGCAGCGGTCATTTTCAAAATCGACGATGTGCCATAGTAATTCATGGCTACTTTTTTCTTGTTTACACATACACTAGTGAATACGATGCCTATCGATAAATTTACTCATAATACGTTAGTCACATTTAAATATTCTTGTCAACAAATTACAATGAGCAATAGCAATTTTTTATTCCTCATATTTTTTTATAGATGCCACTGTGTTTTACAATAAACCAAAGCGCATATTCGTGGGATCACAGCAATTCTTGCCGTGGGCCATAGCAATTTTTATTTATCAGAATTTGAGAAATCGCCTTCAAAGTAAAGAAGATAAATTTCAAATTACAAACTTGGATTCTTATTCATGAGT